>SAXG01000141.1:0-55603 GCA_012932865.1 Amylostereum areolatum | reverse complement strand
GTCCCACTTCCGCCAAGGATGGGATCGCCGACCAATCCCCGCCCGTCCCCTCCAAGAGATCGATGCAGCCTGCACAATAATGTGGCACGTGGTGGTAAGTCCCGGCGTCCTACTATCCAACGATACGGAAGACAGGTTCTTCACCCCTGTAAACACTCAAAGTCCAAGGATAACTCACATGGACTCACCAGCTCGTTCTGCACTGACACCTTGACCCCCGGGATCTCCACTCCGTCCTCTACCCCCACCACGGGCCTTGCGGAGAGGTATTTGCCGGCCCTCCCAAGTCGCCATCCAAAGTACTCGATGAGGGCGGTCCATCGCATCTGAGAAAGAGTTCTTTCGACTGGAACTCGCTTTGCATTGTGATAGAGGTAGATCGCCGTCGAAGGATAGCGGGTGTGAGTTGTGGGGAATCAGGTAGGACGACAATCACACTTATGTCTTTTGAACGCCACAACATCGGGCACGTGATCGATTTTCGCAAAGCAAGACAGCCGAAGCGTCCTTTAGAACGATCATCCTTTATACCAACAACTTTTTCCCCAGTCACTCCTGCTCTACATCTCTCCACCCGCATACACCCACCAAAATGAACACGTCCGATCGAACTCACACCCATCAACATGAAAACGTTCGAGGGAAACGACGCTTTCAAGAGGGGAGGCCACTCAAGCGGAGCTATACCATGCACCCAATGGATCCGACGGCCGTGCGTGAGGTGCTGGAACGCGGTGTAGAGAATACCCCCATGGAAGGCCGGCTTTGAGGCAGAATTGTGGCGTGCTTATACCCCCCTGAGCTCTGTATCTCCCTCACATTCGTAACCCTCCCAGCACCACTTGTCGTATGTCGCAGGGCAGTACTGTGTCCTTTCAGGCCCCTACTTGCCGCCTCAAGCACCCTTCTTCGACTTCCTCCAGGCCGTCAACACCACCATCACGCCGTCACCACCCCGAGAAGATAGAAGACATCATCGACATCAACCCTACGGCCCCGAGCTCCCCCGACCCCACTTTATCATCGTGCCGACGTCAACGAGTTGTGGAAGGAGGACCGTCAGGGGATTGCCCTGTCCTAGACAAGGCAGATCCCTCAATGTATGCCATACTTCGGTGGGCTTTTACAGTGGTCCGTCTTTCCATTCTCCCTCACGCACGGAATACTACTTACTATATTCTACGCCGTTGACCCTACACCGAGCACCCGAACATCCTGTTTGCAGGACCCCTCCGTTCAAGTCATGCGAGTTCCAACCCACCAACACTGGCACCTCGTCTCCCACCACCAGCCACTTCATCAACACGCAAGTCATCGCCCTGGCCAACTTATTACAACACAAGACATACTTGCATATAACATCGGGAAGGCCGAAGGAGGGAGGCAGAAGTGGAGGCGAACGCGCGCGAGATGCAATGGAGATGATGGGCTCCCATCGATTGTGAGTATGGCGCTGTATGAACAGTACTACTCGTAATGTCAAAGTTGTATTAGAATCCCTAGACTCTGGCTTGTGGAGCTGTACCCATGGATGCACGCCTTTGATCCCGCGAGCACGCACCCCCGGGTTTCTTCTCGTGCCTAAGTTGACCTTCATACCCGCAGAGCGTCTTTCGCAGTTCGCCAGACTAGGACGATCGTGTAGCATGTCATACCCCTGGCACAGTGCTACAAACTCGAATCACGCCCAACACGGAAGACTCTCACAATTATCCCCCCCGGAACGGCGGTATGGACCCACGGGATGGACGGACCCCCCGGCACTCCCGATCTACCTCCCTTGCTGGTGGTGCTTCGACAATGTGGAGACCCCGTACGACGTTGGGCCCGCCTTTGTGACCTTCGTCACGATAGCTTTTTTGAAGGTGCTGTCGTCGTCCGATCGTCGTACGCATGTAGGCTAATCACGAACTCAGGACGAGGATTCGGAGGTGTCAAACACATGGCTCCAGCCGCTGTGGACCCTCGCGCGTCATCTAGATCGTGCGGCCAACACTGCGGTGGACAGTAAGGAGGCAGGGACTCTGGTGCAGGAGGAGAGTATCCAGCGGGCTGATAAGCATGCGGGTGTTTGGGCTGAGTTACATGGGGGTCTGAGTGCGGTGGACAAGTCCTGGGACTCTGGTGAGGAGTAGCTACGCTGAGACCTTGTACTGCTGTATTTTGTAGCCCTTGGAGTACAGTGTGGAATCAAATGCGACGACAGTATACCCCCGGAGAATATTCGACTCGTTCTGTGGCTACAAAATCCATCCCAATACTGGTGACCATGTTTTTATGATATGCCCATTCAACATTCCTGATCCTGCAATACTCGTAGGGAAAGTCAGAGTCTCTCTTCATGGTGATATGCGGGGGTGTAGTAGGGACAACCATCACCTTTGGCACTGGACCCCCGGGTTATGGACGGATAGGGTAAAGATACCGGGGTGACATGTTGCGAGACTCTGATAAAAGGAGAGCTACGAGGAGGTAGAATGGGAAGGCAAGTGGTAGATATTATCCGTAAGGTATCCAACGGTCAACGGGGTAAAGGATCCAGAGGAGGTGCACAGCCGACTGCGGCCTATGGGGGTATGGAATGGGGCAGGATCCAGGGGAGATGCACGGCCGACTGCGGCCTATGGGGGTATGGAATGGGGCGGGATCCAGGGGAGATGCACGGCCGACTGTGGCCCATGGGGATGTGGAATGGGGGAGGATCCTGGGGGAGGTGCTCGGCCGACTGTGGTCTATGGGGGTGTGGAATGGGGGAGTAGACAGGTGGTGTACAGCAGGAGGGCCTCGGTCGACCATTATCCGTGGAGGGTAACATTTGCTGGTGTGGTGGGGAAGGATAAGTCGGCCGGATGATATGAGACATAAGTAGGAGGGTGTCCAGCATATACACCGGCCGACCATGTATCAAGGGCGAGCGGCTGACGTTGGCCGAGCAGGGAACATGGGGATTAGGCATACTCGGCTGACTGTATATAATAAGGAATATGACAAGATGGGGTCGGCCCAGGTCCAACGATCAACTGTCTGCATTGTAGAAGCTGGGATACCACTCTACGACTGCGCGTCTGTTCTTCTTGTAGGCGTACCACTTCTTTGTACGCTCGTCGAATCTGATACCAAGGGGAACAGACCAAGGCTGGTCTCGTCACGGTGGAGGTGGAGGGGAGCCTTCTTCTTGAGGAGCAGTGGCAACTTCTTCTTGCTTGGGGGTCTGGGGGTTATAGATACGGTTGTGCTCCTATGCCGCAACGTCAATATCAGTCTGTTCGACGTAAGGGAAACCTTCCTCGTCGTTGAAGTACCACTGGGCAGTGACTCCGTCGTCGTGTGTCCAATGTACGGTTCATTGTCCACCGAGGGTCAGGGCGTAGTACTCGCCTGGGTTAGCTCCACGAGTGAAGCCGAGAGGGAAGTCTGGAGTGGTGGCACGGGGGGAGGATTCAAAAGCGTTGGTGGTGTCTAGAAAAAGTCCGCCACAATGGGGCGACAGCCTAAGAGGCGAGCGGTGAGGTAGGAGGCCTTGAGAGCCTGGCGGATCTTGTGCTGATGACGACGCTGTTGCAGCTCCTTGCGGCTGGTGATCATTCGACGGAGTGGTGGTGGCGGAGTAGATTCGGGCGTAGGGAGGGCAAAGTTATAGACAGTGGGGAAGCTTTGACGGATGAGTGATGGTGGCAGATGGGTGTTGGAACAGGTGTGCCAGGTGGGGGAATGGATGGAAAACTCGAAGCGGTTCTGATCTATATCGAAGCGCACAACAACATGAGCGTAGAGGCAGAGGATTGTCTGCCTACCGTGACCGTGGTTCCAGCGCCACTCGTAAATGCGGCAGTTGACACCGTGGACTTTCCAGGTGTGCTCTTTGCAGAGGAGCTCAAGGGCACGTAGGCGATCGACAGTGTCGGCGTCTTCTCGAGGCCAAGGGAAGGGAGTGTCGCGGTTGGAGTTGAAGGTTTGAAGGTTGAATGCGATGAAGATCAGTTGATCAAGTGGTTCCTGGATGGGGGATTTAATTCGTAAAGACGGCAAGGGATGTGGTGAAGTGGGTGTGGGGGAGATTGTCCTAGTGTTAGGGATCGGTCCAGCGACTGGCAGATCACCCAAGTTACCCAAAGAGAAAGAGAAAGGAGGATGGATTGGCAGGAGAGGGTCCAAGTCTAGGCGTAGGGCCGAAGCAGTACATGGGGAACGAAGAGGACAATCTAAGGAAAAGGGACACAGAGGAGAGCCTTATATATATACAGGATCAATGATGCTGTCATGAACGGTCTATAATTTTCTTTTTACTTTATATCGGTTACACGCTTTAGGACTTATCAGCTTATCACCGGTCCGGCTCCACTTCGGCCCGGACCCGGTTCATCTATATCCCGCCCGAACCCACGTGACTCATCTCGGCCCGGGTCTGACTCCTTTCTCTTGACTCATGCTGTACGATACTGACTCATGCTGTGCTCTTTTACATATGACTGCTTACTTATACTAGGTCTGCTTACTGATCGCCGTGTATTGGTTGCTTACCTAAGTCTCTCTCCTCTTGTGTATATAAGGCTCGCTCTCGCTGTACATATTCCTTATCTCGAGCTAGTCAATTCTACCGACTTTGCTTGCTTTCCCTTGTCTGTCGCCGTGTCTGATCGGCTCCCCTCCGTCGTCCTCATCTTCTAGTCAGCTGTGTCGTAACTTGGTGCTGTCGCACTAGTCGTTGCTGACATAAGCTCGAGATCTATTCACTCTTGCACCACCCTATGACCGTCCCTACGTACTGTAGCGTAGTAGTAGTAGTACCCGTCTGGTACTGACCTTGTTCTTCCCCCGTGCCGCCCTAGACCGTTGCCCCCAGAGTACGCGACTTGTTACCCTGACATTGTGGTCGTGCGCACGTATACCGGTGCCGGCTTGACGTTTCCTCGAAACGTTACACCTACTCGAGACTCTCCAATACCAGAAGTTGAAAGCTCAGAGGTGACAGTAGAAGGTGCACCTTTGGTGTAGGAAACAAGTAAAAGCGGCGAAAGGAAAGCGGTTTAGGAAGTCTTTGGGCTTGTGTCCCCTAGATGAAGAGACAGCCAACAGGTCGAGAAGACTGAGGCAGACCGTCTTGCGATCTCGTAACAGAACCACCTTCCCTCGACAAAATCTTCCCTTGCCGCACAGAGTAACCATTTCGACTGGGGGCTCGTGCATAGAAGATTGGCGCTCGCAAGTACAAGAATTCATCCCCATCAGCGACGATACTATCATCTCCCTCATCAACGAGTCTAAAGACCCTTGGGCCTGGCACAATTGGAAGGTCGCCCTCGGCGTAGAAGAACTTGAAGACTCCGTCATAGACGTCCACTTCTATCGCCTCAAAATAAGCGAACAAGGAAACAGAAACCTCTACGTCTACTTCTGCCCATATGTCACCTACCGCTACAAACTCGAGCAACCCCCAAAGTCCTTCTACGCGCCCAACGAGAAAATACCAGTTGACACTCGACACACCCACCGCCTCCTTACACCAGGCAACACCCCCAGCCCCACACTAGAGCCAGAGGTCATCGAACTCACCCACTTATAAACAATTCCCTTGTTCGGACTCAACGGTTCCAACCCAGCTCCGAAACAGGCTCTGACACCGACATCGAGAACTGCTGCATCTTCCCTCTCCCACTAGGCTTCACCCGAGAAGACGACGACCTCTTCTTTGCTCGACTTGGAGACACCACCCAAGAAGTTGCCTTTGTAACCACTGAGCTTAGTGGCATCATCTGGTACTTCACCGACGGAGACCAACCCGACCTCACCAAAGCTGACTTCGACTTCATCGCCGCCTCCGCCCTACCACCTGTTACCAACGAAGACTTCTCTAACCTCGACTGAACCAGTCATGGCTGCCCAGTGGATCCGCACCGACCCCCAACCCCCTCTCCCCGCCGAGCTTGCCAACTGCACCGAAATTGGTGGAACATGGAACATTAGTCATCGGACAAACTGGCTCTCCCATCCAACACATGAATAACGGCACCGACGATGCATGGCTCATGGAAGTAAATGGCCAATGGGTCGCCATCCCTGCCGTGCTTGTTGCCGCCCTCAACCTGCCACCCCCCACCGTCAACGTCACGGCCCCCCCCCATCACCGTCAACCCCCCTGCGGTCACTGTTAGCGCCCCAGCCACCGCCGCCTGCCAGACCCCCTCGAAAGAAGGTCCACGCAAAAACTCCTGAAGGCTTCTCTGGGAAATGAGAGGACTTCAACGAACTGGATGCGGTCATGCGAGGAGTACATGCGAGCCGCCGAGGATGACCTCGTGACGGACAAGGACAAAGTACTCTTCATCCTCACCTACATGACGGGGGAAGCAGCACGCACCTGGAAGGCCGAGTACGAGGATGCGCACCTAGCCAATGGAGCCATGGTCGCCTGGGTGGACTTCCACAAGGCGCTCAAAGGCGCCTTCACCGACGTCAATGAGCAGCACCGTGCCGCGGTTGAACTGGACGGGTTCAAACAGACAAAGGGTACCACCGCCCATGAATACTTTGCCAGGTTTGAACAACTGGCAAGGAAGGCTGGGTACTCCACGGCGCAGGACCCCATCCACCTTATGCAGCTGCTTAAGCACAACATCTACTACCGGACCATCGACTCCATCTATGACAGCGGTCACGTCTCTCAGAAATATGAGGACCTCAAGGAGCGCATCATTCTGATTGATGGACTGCGACAGGAGCGGGAGGACCTGAAAACTCAACGCAGCGGCCCCGCGCAGAACCAAAAACCCAAAGGACAAGGGTCGTCCAATGGGCAGCAAGGGGGACAGGTCCCATGGCGCTGCGACGGAACCGGCACGGTACACGGTGGCAAAGGACAGCCGATGGACGTCAACCGTGTCGACATCAAGGGCCGATGCTTCCGCTGCGGACAGAATGGCCACCAGGTGCGGGACTGCAGGGTGGATGTGAAGAACATCCGAGACATGTGGGGGAGGGACCGGTACACGGAACCACCAAAGCGGGAGGCTCGAGCACAGATGTTCGAGACGCCCACCGCTTGGGCTAGGAGCCTGTCGGCCGAAGATCGGAAAAGCGTGATGGACGCGCTTCAAGCTCCGCCGAAGGTGGAAGAGAAGAAGGAGGGTTTTTGAGGGGGCTGACGATGTACACGGCATCTGAAGCCCAAGTTTCTGTTTCTCGCTCGTCTGATTTTGTTGCGCCTCGGTGGCCTGGTTCTCGTTTGCATATGCACATTGTTGATTCGGACTGTACTACTACGGGGGATATCCCCATTATGACTTCTTTTACGGACTCTATCTGTACGGGCACGTGTTCCGTTGTTATTTTAGATAGTCAGGCTTCAATTTGTGAGCCTTCGGCTTTGGATACGGCATCAGTTTCGGTTTCAGTTTTGGATACGGCTTTGGATACGGACTCGGTTTTGGTCATGGACCCTGTGGAGACAGGGACAACACCGTGCAATGGAAGGGGCACAGCGCCTGAATCATGTTATATGGCACCTGAAACGGCTCAATGGACACTTTGTCGCTTAAGGGAAGACAAACCCAAAAGTGCAATCGCAATCCTTCGCATCTGGACACACCATCGACGCCGCAACGAAGCTACTTATGAAGCTATCAAGGAGATAACTGGAATGGAAGACAAATTGGCATGCCAAGCTCTACTAGAGCTCGCCACTCCTATGCAGTTCATACGCTCCTCGAGCGCTAAGGAACAAACGGTCATTCCCACACAACTTGTGGTAGATTCCAAGCGCATTGTCAAAGCTCTCGCACTCCTGGACAGTGGTTGCACTGGCTCGTGTATCAACACGAAGTTTGTGCAGGAAAACCTCATCCCCACGCGACGGACTGCTCGCCCAATCCCAGTACGAAATGCAGACGGCACGCTCAACGCGGGAGGTCCCATCACGGAATATGTCACGCTTCGTCTAATCATTCAAGACCATGAAGAAAACATCGACCTCGCAGTCTCCAATCTAGGAGATACAGACCTCTTCATCGGACATGAGTGGCTGAAAAAGCACAATCCTCGCATCGACTGGAAATTGGGATCGATTGAATTCGACCGATGCCCTACAAGCTGCTCTCGTCCCCCTCCCCTTCTCAAAATTGATGATGACAAAGAAGAGGAGGAAGAGCCAGTCCACATGGAAAAGGATGAGCAGCTGTTCGCTTTCGACTGGGACGGTTACAAGACAACCTACCACATCCGGACCCATGCATCAGACATTGCAATCGAGGAGCATGCTAAGAAAAAGGAACAGACCTTCTCAGAGCGGGTCCCAACAGTGTACCATGAATTCAAAGACATCTTTGACAAAGACGACTTCGACAAGCTTCCTGAGTGACGCCCATGGGACCACGCCATTGAACTCACTCCTAACTTCAAACCAGTTGATTGCAAAGTTTACCCCCTCACATTGGACGAGCAGAAGCAACTGGACGCCTTTTCGGAAGAGAACCTGAGATCTGGATGGATCCAACCGTCCAAATCACCCATGGCCTCCCCATTCTTCTTCATCAAGAAAAAAGATGGCTCGTTACGTCCTGTACAAGACTATCGAAAGCTCAATGAGATGACAATAAAGAACCGTTACCCGCTCCCGCTCATCCAAGAGTTCGTTGATAAGCTTAAGGGAGCACGGCACTTTACCAAGCTTGATGTCCGATGGGGGTACAACAATGTTCGGATTAAAGAAGGGGACAAATGGAAAGCTGTGTTCCGCACGAAAAAAGGTCTCTACGAGCCTACAATCATGTTCTTCGGACTCACCAACTCCCCATCTACGTTCCAAGCCATGATGAATGACCTGTTCAAAGACTTGATCCACCAAGGAGTCGTGGTCGTCTATTTGGACGACATCCTCATCTTCACGCATACACTGTCAAGCGAAAAGGGGGTTAAGGTCTTTTCGAAACTAAGTCAATCGGGTTTTCCTCTTTCCCGGATTTTCCTAGGTGTTCGAGTGAGGTTGTTGTAAGCGTCTACAAGGTTCGTGGTTGCTCGCACAACGTCAGAAGCCTGAGTACTACGCCTTCAGGGGTGTGTGTGAGGGGGGGGAGGTAGGAGGAGCAACGCTAGACACCGCTCTGGGTGGTCTAAACGAAACTTATGAGAGAAGCGTTGGGGTTATGCGTTTATTCGTGACACGGAGTAGGTACTACAGTAAGTAGCTACAAGGTGTATGAGAACAGTGGGCTGGGGTTTCTAGAGTAAGCTACAGTAAGCTTTACAGTAGGGCGTGCGTGTGGGGTCTGTCTCGGTGGCAGTCTCCCTTCTCTCTTCCACTCAGCTCTCCTTAAATACCTCTTTGCCCTTTGTTTGTTCATGCGTTGGATCGACTGTGCAATGGACTGTGCGCACAGTCAATGAACTGTGCATTCTGTCTAGTGACTGTGCATTCTGTCATGGATGACTGAGTGCACAGTCACTTGACTGTGCATTGATCGGATGACTGAGCGCACAGTCAGCACGACTGTATCACTTTGGGCTAGGAGGACTTGAGGGACGGATTGCTGTAGCTCTGGATAGAATACGTAGAGATAACAGGTAAAGAGGGGGATCAACAATCATCATGCAGGTATACGTACAGGCGGGCGTTTAGGAACATGACATGGAGACGGGGGGTGGCGATAGTAGCGATAGCGGAGACCAAGGGATATCAGAACGGGAAGACAATGGTAAGCAACGTGGGGAACAGGAGACAAGCGGCATAGGTCGGACAAAGGTAACGGGTCATTTCGATGGGGCGATACGAGATAACGTGTGACGACGTGGAAGGCGGTAGGAAAAGTGAAGTGGAGAACATGCAGGCAACAGCAGGAAGACGACCATCTTCCCACTAGCCTAGCTGCTCTCACTTACTGGCGTAAGTATAACCCTTCCCTCCACCATTTCTCTATGGCTGCGGCCCTTTCCTGTACCTCGTGCGAGATCTGGTGAGCCGACACCTCGCGCACCTCCGCGATCAGTTTGTAGAGCAACTGCTCTACTGCCGAGTAGGAGAACGGATAGATGGCATGGCGCGCGTGGGCCAGATACTCCACTACATCGCTAAGCGGTGCCCAGGGGTCCTCTGTCAGCACGGGCGCCAGGTTTCCCCACTCGGGGAATACAAAGACGGAGTAACCTTCATGCCCTACAACGTGGTGCAGCATGGCAGGAAGGTGGGCGTCCACGATGCGAGCAATGTTCTTGGCGACGAGAGAGGGAGGGGCAATGAGGGTGCCGAGGCGGAGGTTGAACGCCCAATACCAGTCCGCAGCGATGGAGGAAGAAGTAGGAAGTTTTGGGCTAAGCGGGAGGGCCCAGTTGACGTTGCAGATAATAAAGACTGTCATCGCTGTTTGTGGGTCAGCACGAGTTTGGCACGAGGGGAGGGGTGACGTACGGGCGTAGGCGTGGTTGCGTACCCATCCCACGTAGATGGCGCTCTGGCCGTCGCTCCCTAGACACTCGCCCACCGTCGCGTAGTAGCGATATCCCGTCTCCGTTGCCGCCTCCACCAGCATTGAGGGGCCAACCTGTTGCGCCTTCCCTTCAATGATCCATACCCCATTCACCTCCGAGGGACCCTTGAATGGGTCAGGGGCCCACCCTTGGTTCAGGATCCCGTTGGCCGCCAACCAGTGTGGGCGGGAGACATTGTCCTTGACCAACCTGGCAATTGTCGCGGCACGGACGGGCGCTCTGGCATCCTGTAGGTCGTATTGCAGCATAGACGGGGTAGCGTTGGAGCGACGGGCTAACCGCAAGGTGACGATAGGGTTGTAGATGATGTCGCTAGTCGGCGGGTTGTTCAAGCGTATGCGGGTGTCGAGGATGCGCGCTGGTGTGTAGGGGTCGGGGTCGCTCGTGAGGGATGTGGCCAGAGAGGGAGAGGGAGAACGTGACTGGGCAAGGCGTACACCGTCGGCGAGTTGCATGCCGCTGGACTCCGTGGAATGGTCAGAGGCATCGAGGTGATTGGTGGGGAGGGAGTCGTTATTCATGGTGCGTCGGTGCGAAAAGTGAAGCAAGGAGCCAAGACGCCTTTCTCTTCCTGCCGCATCTTTATATGCGGCTGAATTAACCTTCCAGATCGACAGTGTCTAGCCTGTCCATCCTACTTCCTTTGGTGCCGCCGATCATCGGCTTTCCTTCTCTCCCGGCCCCTCCTTTGTCCAGCTTGCTCTTCTTTGATGGCCGGCTTGGACATACTATGTTCCGTCTCTGGTGTGGCTTACTGTCTCTTTGCCTTTCTGCTCCTCTCCTCTAGTCTTCCATTTTCCTTCCTGACTATATCCCTGTTGCGGTCATATCCAAATATGGCCGTGACAACGCTAGAAGAACATCGTCGGATAGTCAAGGAGGTCCTTCGGATCCTGCGAGAAAACAAACTCTATCTGAAGCCAGAAAAGTGCGAGTTTGAGAAGGCAGAAATCGAATACCTGGGCATGATTGTCGGCGGAGGAAGGGTTCGCATGGATCCAGCAAAGGTTGCAGCAATCACCAACTGGCCAGCCCCCAAAACAAAGAAACAACTTCAATCATTTTTGGGCTTTTGCAACTTCTACCGTCGCTTTATCAAGGACTTCAGTGGCATCGCTCACCCAATGACTAAACTCACAGGGAAGACAGAATGGGTCTGGGACACCCTGCAGCAGGAGGCATTTGAGGAACTCAAGCGACGTATAACATCGCAGCCGGTTCTAGCAATCCCTACAGATGAGGGACAGTTCCGTGTTGAAGCGGACTCCTCTGACTATGCCACGGGCGCGGTACTTTCGCAACAACAGGACAATGGCAAATGGCACCCGGTCGCCTTCCTCTCAAAGTCCCTCAGCGAAGCTGAGAGGAACTATGAGATTTATGACAAGGAATTACTGGCTATCATGACGGCGCTAGAGGAATGGAGACAATACCTCATGGGGGCACGACAGGAGTTTGAAATCTGGTTGGATCATCGCAATCTCACGTACTTCCGCAAGGCACAGAAGCTAAATCGGAGACAAGCACGATGGTTAACAGAGCTACAAGAGTATCATTGCACGCTACTCCACAAGCCCGGCAAAACAATGGGTAAACCCGATGCTATTTCCCGACTAGCAGGCCTTGAGAAGGGGGAGAAAGACAATGAAAACATCATCCTCCTAAAACCAGAACTCTTTCGCACCCTCAACCATGCAGGAATTGTAACCAATGGACCTGACAATGTCTTCATTGAGTGGATTCAGGAGGCTACCTTACTCCGAGACCATGCAGTAGAACGCGCCTTAGCACTCAAAGTGAAGGGATGGCTGGAACACACAGACGGAACGGTCACCTGGCAACACAGACTCTATGTCCCAAGAGACAAAGGGCTCCATGCAGACATCATCCAAGCTCATCATGACGGCCCGCTTGTCGGTCATCCAGGACGATACAAGACCCACGAGCTCATTACACACAACTACTGGTGGCCTGCCATTAGAGACGATGTTCGGAAATATGTCGAAGGATGTGAGACCTGCCAATGTACCAAGATTAGACATGATCGCATTGCCGCTCTACTCCACCCACATGACCCGCCACAAGCGCCTTGGGAGCATGTATCCATCGACTTTGTCATGCCGCTCCCAGTCTCGGATGGAAAAGACGCCATCTGCAATGTGAACTGCATGGGTACCAAACAGGTTGTATTCTGGGCCACGACCAAAGACCTAACGGAGGACGAACTCGCCTTCGAGTACCTACGCGAGGTGGTCTCCCATCATGGAATCCCTAGAAAGATTGTCAGCGACCGTGGCAGCGTGTTTGTCTCCAAATTCACCACGGCATTGTTCCAACTGTTGGGCATTGAAGGGAACCCGTCCACGGCGTATCACCCTCAGACGGACGGACAGACCAAACACTCCAACATGACCATGGAAAACTACCTTCGCATCTTCGTCAATCAACGACAGGACAATTGGACACGTTACCTCCCACTTGCCATGACTGCGCTCAACAACATGGTCCATAGTTTGATTGGGATGTCTCCCAACTTTGCCAACTATGGTCGGGAACTCTACCTGGGGACAAACCCTCGACGCGAGACAGACAACCCATCGGTGAACGAGTTTGCACAACGCATGCAAGACATCTATGAGGAAGCCCGCTCTGCGCTAAAGGCCGCACAGGACGATCAAAAGTGCTTTTACGATCGCAAGAAGGACGAACCAATAGATTACAAAATTGGCGACTTCGTCTGGCTGGAAGCCAAGACCAGAGATGGCCAAACCGTAATCAAAACAGCACGTCCTATGCAAAAGCTAGATCACAAGCACTTTGGTCCTTTCGAAATCCTGGAAAAAGTCGGAGCATCGGCCTACAAGCTTCGCCTCCCTGCATCCTGGTCACAAAAACATCCGGTCTTCAATGAGTCCCTCCTATCTCCACACAACGGTCCCGCCTTTGACAATCAGAAAGCACCTACACCTCCACCTCCAGAGTTAGTCCAAGGAGAGGAAGTCTATGAGGTCGAAAAGATTATAGACTCCAAGAAGGTTGGTCGCGGCTTCAAGTACCTGGTCAAATGGAAAGGCTACCCAGACAATGACAATACTTGGGAGCCTCTCACCAATCTCCAGAATGCCAAGAAACGCATTGACGACTTCCACCGTGAACATCCGGGTGCCCCGAAACCTGCACGCCTTAATTGTTGGGAACTCCTGTCGGAGGAAGAAACTGGATCTGATTACGACGAGGACATCGAATCTAAGGAAGGGGTGATGTCATGAACGGTCTATAATTTTCTTTTTACTTTACATCGATTACACGCTTTAGGACTTATCAGCTTATCACCGGTCCGGCTCCACTTCGGCCTGGACCCGGTTCATCTATATCCCGCCCGAACCCACGTGACTCATCTCGGCCCGGGTCTGACTCCTTTCTCTTGACTCATGTTGTACGATACTGACTCATGCTGTGCTCTTTTACATACGACTGCTTACTTATACTAGGTCTGCTTATTGATCGCCGTGTATCGGTTGCTTACCTAAGTCTCTCTCCTCTTGTGTATATAAGGCTCGCTCTCGCTGTACATATTCCTTATCTCGAGCTAGTCAATTCTACCGACTTTGCTTGCTTTCCCTTGTCTGTCGCCGTGTCTGATCGGCTCCCCTCCGTTGTCCTCATCTTCTAGTCAGCTGTGTCGTAACTTGGTGCTGTCGCACTAGTCATTGCTGACAGATGCGAGAATGGTGCGAGTGGGAGAGAACAATAAGGAAAAGGAAGGGGGAGGACATGGTCCGGAGCGATGATGTCATAGATGGAAAGATAAGAGGAGTCAGGCTGACGATATCATGTGATGGGAAATGTAATCATGTGACTGAACGCGATGCAATGAAAAGGGAAAGGATTGAGGCAATCCGTGACAGTTTATAATAGGAGGTTGTAGATGTATGTTTTCACTAGGCCACTAGTTCCAACAAGGGAGTTTTTGGGAGTGGGTAGAGAGGTGTAGAGGATGGGGTGGGTGTCGGATGAGGGTTTTACGGACGTAGTGTAGGCATACGGACGTAAAAGTAGGTGGTTTTAATAACAATACCGATGAGCTTACAATCTGCGGGTCAGAGTGTAAGCAGCGTAGGACTGTCGATGATGATACTGATTCTGTTTGCTGGATCGTTTCTTAATAGTGTTACTTCGATTCACATTTTGAATGAGTAACAGTAGTAAGAGGAGGTAATCGAGTTAATGTTTAACTAGATTGTGATTGGGAGAGGCGTAGAGGGGCTTTCGAGAACGTGCTTAGAGCTGTAAACTGGTAAACTGGTTGGTTCGTATGTTTCTTTCTTTTTCATCCATCCAGCTTTTATACCTGTTCGAGCTTTGTTTGGTTCTGCAATCACCCAGGGAAGTCTCTACATGGATACATGATTTTCTATGACTATGCTATGGCTACTACACAGGATACTTACTTCCTTGACAGTGAGTTGCTAAGCCATTTCCGTTTTCTAAGCGCCTTGACGCCAGTCACCGAGTAGCCTGATGGTAGCATTATTGGGATGGAGACCTTGCTTTGCAGGATCATCAGTGAGGATACATGTTTCCTGGAGGACTTTGGGGATCATCTTGTATTTGGGACAATGTCGTGCATGTCGATAATGAGACATTGTTGACAATGTTGATCTGATCCAATACTTATCATGCCTTGACTATCAGACTTGTATGACAAGTATAAAGGGAGGTACAATATTTTGAGCTCTGTCAACTTGGCTTTGGACGGTACTTATTTCTTACAACTTTGTCCGCAAACAAGAAGTTCACGTGACAGCGTGATGCTATAGGTGCTTGTGAACGGTTGGCTGGTGCCCTTAAGTGCAGACCGGTTTAGGTGTCCTAATCCAGAGGGAGGTAGTCAATCCACCCTGGAGCACCTGTTACAACTGCACATCACATACTATAACTGTTCATACAAGTACTATAGGCGCGCATGGACGTCGAGGCAGAGCAGGAACCTTTGGGTTTCTGGTTTAGAGTATAGACACAGGGGAGGGTTGCTGCCTCTTTGCGACTTTAGGGATCTGGGTCTGACCACTCCTCAACCCAGATTATCGCCACCAAGACTTATCATGTCTTCAAACTCGCTCCCTTCCAGCTTCATCAAACTTGATGCGACGAACTGGAAATCCTGGTCGCGCAACATGCAGGACCTGTTGCAGAGCAGGAAACTGTGGCGCGTTGTCAATGGCCAGAAGCCTCGTCCCTCAACGAGCACAGAGATCACTGGCTTCGAGAAGAAGAAGAAGGATGCAGAAGCCAAGGATGAACTTACCATCCAAATTACATTGGCGCCCAAGTTAGAACTCTCCACTCTCTCTGTCAAAGACTACAATGAAGTCAGAGGAGACTGGGAAGACGATGATGATGCAGCCTTCGGTCTTCTCAAACTTGCTTGCGTCACTGCTGTGCGCAGCAAGATAGAGTACTGCACATCATCCTATGGCGCCTGGGAGGTCCTGGAGGGGATCTACTCCAAACCTGGCATCATGACCGCATTCACCAGCTTCAATCTCTACCAACAACATTGCCTCTCCGAGTCGGAGCCCCTTCGTCCTCAAATCGACAAGATGATGGAGGAGTACAATGTCCTAGGCGATAATGGTCTTGGACTATCCGACATGTTCCATGCCTTCGTCGTCCTCAAGGCTCTCCCTGACTCCTTCCAGGAGTTAGTTCCTGTCATCCTCAACTCCTTCTCTGACATCACCAAGGCAAATTCTGAAGACATCTTCGTTCACATCATCGAGGAGGAGTCTCATTGCAAGAGTAAAGTCACTACCCTCGCGTTCTCCAAGGCAGGAGGAAAAGGAAAGGAAGGGGGATCCTCATCGTCGTCATCTGCGCAGAAGAAAAACAACAAGGACCTTAAATATTACTACTGCGACAAGCCTGGCCACAAAAGGGCTGAATCTCGCAAGTGCAAGAAGGATGAGGAAGAGGCGAAGAAGAAAGGTGGAGGGGGCGGCGGCGGGGGACCTACTGTAAATACCTTGCAGGCGTCTTCGTCTTCGGACGCCAATGACATGAAGGTTTTCTGGTATATCGCCCCTGGGCACACCCGTTGGATGTTGGATTCTGGCTGTTCACAACATGTAATCCCGCACCGAGGCGATTTCGAGTCATACACACCGTTAAAGGACTCGCGTCCAATAACACTTGGAAATGGCGGCCAGATGACCTATATAGGCATTGGCACGGTGTGCGCGGTCTCTGTTGTTGAAGGGAAACGAATGGAGGTTACCCTGAACAAGGTCCTCCATGCCCCTCTTGCTATGCACCGGTTCATTTCAGTCGGCATGCTTGAGGAATGGGGTTTCACTATCGAACTCCGTGGGTCTGGCAGACGCACCATTTCAAAAGGAGACACTACTGTGGGGCACATCACAAAGCAGGAAAATGTATACTGGATCACGTTACACCCTGCGCCCACAATAATGGTCAGCTTGGCGAAAGCGGAAAAGGTCAAAATGACTATGGCGGATATTATGCACCAACAATTTGGACATGTCTCTCATGGTACACTCACAAAGTTAACACCAGATGTTGTCAAAGGAGTGCACGTTGACCCAGCATCTTGTCCCTCTGATCACTGCCATGGTTGTCAGATGGGAAAGTCAACGTGTCAAACATTCCCGGTTTCAGAGAAACGTGCTACGCAGGTGTTAGGAAAGATTCATTCTGACCTAGCAGGACCCATGCGTATAAAATCGATCCAAGGAAATATCTATATGGCTACGTTCCTCGACGATAGTTCGTCTTTTGGTGCTATCTACTATCTGAAGGCTAAAAGCGAGTTCATGAAAGTGTTCGAGCACTTCAGAACGTGGGCCGAAAATCAGACGGGCAAAAAGATAGGAATCTTCCACTCCGATCATGGAGGGGAGTTCACTAGTCGGGAACTCGAGGATCGGTTCAAAGAACTGGGAATAGAACATCATATGTCCGTGCCGTATACGCCACAACTAAATGGACGAGCGGAACAATTCAATTGTACAATCCTCGAAAAAGCGATGGCTATGCTTCACCACGCTGGCCTTCGCTTAGGATTCTGGCAGTATGCAGTCGAAGCTGCTGTCCACATCTACAATCGTACACCGACTCGGATCTAACAGTGGCACACTCCGCTTGAGCACTGGACAAAGGGAAAGGATATTCCCAATGTCACGTACCTTAGGGTATTTGGTTGCGCTGCTAAGGCATTCATAGTCAAGGACAAACATCACAAGCTACAAGGAAAGACATTCCCTGTGACGTTCATTGGCTATGAACCCGGTGCCAGTGGGTATTGGTTGTGGGTAAAGGAAAAGAGAACCATGGTCATTGCTGCCTACGGCGAGGTAGACTTTGACGAAACCTCTTTCCCGGCGAAACCGAGTTTGCCAGCTCCGGTTCAGCCGCCACCTGTTGTGCGTCTGGAAGATTTAGTTCCAGATGTCGAAATTCCTGAGAAGCATTGTCACACTCGACCATCGGCATCTATTCAAGCCAATCCTGGTCCTACAGCAGACGAAGAAAAGAAAGATGGTGGTGAGGAAGAAGTTGAAACCCCACCGTCCAAGCATGAAGAGGAAGAGGTCAAGGAGACGGAGTCTGTCATCTCTAACCTCACCACCCTTTCTCCATCCCCTTCACTACCACAAACTCCACCGCGTACTTCTGCAGTGAGAGTTACACCGCTCCCACAAACTCCTCAAACTAGTTGGTTCCACGACGCTCTGGCAAACCCCCCACATGCAGACTACTCCCTACCTTCGCATGAACCTATCATGCCTGAACAAAGGCCACGACGGAATCGTGCAGGTTTGAACCCGTGCTACAATAATCCAGATAATGCGCATGGTGCAGGGAGGTCTAGCCAGGTTGATGCGACTATGGGCAGATGAGGAGGTCGTCGTCACATAATGGGAGGAATGCTTTCGCTTTCAGCTTTGCTGGATACAGCAGCATCGCCTGACCCACAGTCTTTTGGGGAAGCAATGGCATCGCGCAAAGCGGCGCAGTGGAGGGAAGCGTGTCAATATGAGAAAAATGCGCTAGACAAAATGGAAACTTGGAGATTGGTGGACAGATCCAAGGATGCAAACGTTATCACTTGCAAATGGGTCTTCAAGCGTAAATCAGACACGCTATTTTGTGCTTGCATGGTCGCTAGAGGCTTCAAACAGGAGTATGGCAAGGATTACACGGAAACCTTCAGCCCCGTTGCCCGGTTCAAAACAATTCGTTTCTGCCTTGCGTTGGCCGCGCAAGAAGATTGGGAAATATATGGCATGGACGTCAAGTCGGCGTTCCTGCATGGGCAACTGGAGGAAGAAATCTACATGGAGCAACCGGAAGGTTTCGTAGATCCTGCACATCCGGAGAAAGTTGTCTTACTACTGAAGGCCATCTATGGTCTTAAACAAGCTGCTAGGCAGTGGAACGTAGTAATTGACGCACTCCTAAAGGAGTTGGGCTTTGTTTGTACTTATTCGGACATGGGATTATACGTCTATCGTCGACAGGAGGGGAACACAGTCATCATTTTGATACTGTATGTCGATGACATGGCGTTAATGGGGAACTCGCTTAGCGAAATCAAGCGCATCAAAAGTGCCATCACTAGTCGGTTTGAGATGACAGACCTAGGGGAATTGTCTTCTTTCCTTGGGATTCAAATCATGACAGAAAGCAGAAGACAATCGAGATAGATCAAAAGCGGAACATAGCAGAAATGCTTGCCCGTTTCGAGATGTCTGAAGCGAACCCCACTCGCACTCCCCTGCCATCCGGTATTGTCCTTGAAAAGGCAACCGAAGACGCAGACCCGCACACTAGGACGTACTACCAGTCTCTCATTGGCAGTCTCATGTATATCGCCATTGGTTCTCATCCGGACATTGTGTATGCGGTCACACGGCTGGCACAGTTCAGCTCAAACCCCACTTTGGCTCATCTGAAAGCGGCGAAGTACGTTCTGCGGTACATCGTTGGTACACAGGACTATCGCATTCGCTACAATGGCAAAGTGAAGGACAAGCTATTTGGTTTCTCTGATGCGGATTGGGCGGAGAATAGGGATAATCGTCACTCGACATCTGCATACGTCTTCATCTACTCCGGTGGCGCCATCGTCTGGATGTCAAAGAAGCAGAAGTCGATATCTCATTCTACCCATGAAGTGGAGTACGTCGCAATGGCAGAAGCGGCAAAACAGATAGCTTGGTACAGGAACCTCTATCAAGAGATCGGCTACCCGAGTCAAGTGCCTTTTACCTTGTATGGTGACAACCGGGGCGCGCTTATTAGTGCACAAAACCCTGTCACTGGTAAAAGTCTAAAGCACATTGATATTTGTTGGCATTACATTTGGGAATGTGTCGATGATGGATTGGTTTCCTTGGTTCATGCCCCTTCAGCAGATATAGTGGCAGATGCTCTGACCAAGCCTGTCCCTTATGACACACACGTCCGTTTGAGTGGAAGGATGAGTTTAGTGGAAGCAAAGGAGAGTTGCTAGCTTTCGATCATGCCATTAAGTGGGAGTGTTGAAGATAGTAATGCGGACGATCTCTAGCTTCAACTACATTATGTAATATGTGATGGAAAGGAACGGAAGATTCTGGGAAGAACCGGAACAATATGGAATTGGCTGTGCGAGGCTGTGCGGAGCATGTGATTCTTACTGTACGCTTTCACATGAAAGCTGTGGTGGATGACTGAGCGCACTCTTGGCGCTGATTAATTATGCTACACTATGGCACCACTTTCTTACGGCTTTTATGATTGGCTCTTATGGCACAGCGGTTTGGGTATATAAGGCTCTCGTATTTCGTCCTGCCTCCTCACTCGAAGTATCCCTTCGACTGAGGTGAGCAATCCTTTGTACCTTCTACCTATTTCTCTTTGGCTTACATACCTTACTATAGCGTCTCACTGACTTGGATAAGGTATAATATATAACTCGAAGTATCCCTTCGACTGAGCATCTCACTGACTTGGATAAGTCTGTTCAACAAAAACCACTTCGAAGATCTTCTCGTCGAATGGCTTCTCGCATGCGATCAGCCTTTTGAGGAAGTCGAAAAGCCGGAGCTTCACAGGGTGCTACAGTATACACATCGATCAGAACGGCTACACATCCCCTCCGCATCCACCATCCGTAACAAAGTCATGGTGCTCGGTGATATGACCGTCGATGGTATCAAGGATATGATTAAGGTTCATGCGCTTTTGTTCAAGTGTGGAACATGGACCAACAGTGATGCTTACTTCATTCAATCAATAGGGTATAAAGGGAATGGTGAGCCTTGCTCTCGACGCGTGGACGTCCAGCAATGGTTATGCCTTCCTCGCAATAGTCATGCATTATGTTAATGATGACTGGGAGTTGGGTATGTGATATTCTGTTGCATCCCTTCCGTCTTTGCCTAATCAAAACACCCAGAGGAACTGCTTATCAACTTCCGGGAGATTATCAGTGTGCATAGCGGAGAAAACCTGGCAGCAGTGGTCTGGGAGACAATGGAATTGTATGGTCTAAAAGGCCGGGTGCGTAACATTGCTGTCGACGTTACACCTCCCAGCTTGACCTTCATTTCGTAGATCATTGCCATCAGCTGCAACAATGCATCCAACAACAATACGATGATGGCCGAGCTCAAAAAACGGTGCAAAGCTGAGGGAATTCCCTTCTCCGCGAGTGCTGCGCGCATGCGGTGTATGCCACACACAGTCCATCTTGCTGTTAAATTAACGGTGTGCACGTATTTGTACAATTGGGAGCCCTAGCACAAATAGTGTGAGCGCTTGCATGTTCCCGCACTTGACACAAATGGTGTGAGCACTTGCATGCTCCCGCATCCAGTACAAAATAGTGTGAGCGCTTGCGCGCTCCCACTCCCAACACAAATGGTATGAGCGCTTGCACACTCCCACACCCCACATAAATGGCGTGAGCGCTCCCGCATCCAGTACAAAATAGTGTGAGCACTTGCGCGCTCCCACACCAAACACAAATGGCGTGAGCACTTGCGCGCTCCCACATCTAGTACAAAATAGTGTGAGCGCTTGCGCGCTCCCGCATCCAGGACAAAATAGTGTGAGCGCTTGCGCGCTCCCACACCCAACACACATTGTATGAGCACTTGCGTGCTCCTGCATCCAATGTAAATGGCATTTGTGCTTTGAAGTCTGCCTACAAAAGACTTGAATACCTAGGTTCAAAAATTTTGACCTTGGGACCTAAAAATGTGAGGGACCGTACTGCCATGCTCGCAATGGCCTACTCCCCACCAAGTCGTGTCCCATCTGTAAGTAGCTTTGCTTTCTTATTGTGATAAAATCTGAGTTGGGTTATCTCATCCAGCAATTTGAGCTCTCTAAACTCTTGACGTAGATATCCAGACAGCCCTCCCTGAATGAGCCTTGGCTTACAAGGTCGGATTACAATTGTACCTTCTAGGCTAGAGCTTCTGGAAAGACATGTGTAGACAGATTAATGAGACCGACATTCAGCCAAGTCTACAACATTGAATGGACATTTTCTGCCTTGTGACGTATAATCTGTCATAGCAAAGTTGGGAATGACCGGCACCTGCTGTCTGGATATCCATAACCCTTCATCGTTTGGAAGAATACATCTAACACGCTGAGACTGTTTTGCTATTGGGATCACATTAAGTGGTAAGGACATCAAGCAGGTGTTGATTATCTTCTGTGATACATTCCTGCCACCCGCTAACAACACCTTCTGCCCCATTTGTTACATTCAGTTCAGTGGCCTCATTCTTCTTGATTAGAACCGGCATTCCTTTACATAGAGATAGTGTTTCAGGTATGTGCCCAGTCACACCTGGTCTGAGTTGTCTCAGTCTGTCCTGTAGGGCAGGTGTAAGCCTATTGTCTAACCTCAAAGGATCCACCTCAGTTTTTCCTTTTCCTTTTTTTGACTTGCCATCTGTTGATTGAAATCTATCCACAGACACAAAGTTGGACAACCTTTGATTTGTATCCTGTACAAAGCGGGTGCAGCCCATCTGATTGATTTTGTCTCTATGAGAGTTGATTCCTGTAATAATCGAAATATTTCTAAAGTCAGGCTTGGTCAAGTCAACATCAGGATTGTTAGATCCTGGAATCCGAGACCCAAGTAGCCGTATATCATCAGCTGTACAGCTACAGTAACGCAGATTCTCAAGCACGGTGCGGAACTTTGCATCACCCTCACTTTGTGTTTTTTGGCGCATGTTTTGTCGGAGAATTACAACGACGGTGAACTGGTGCCATATTGCTTTACCAATACTCCTCTTTTGCTCTCGCACAGCATTGGTAGTACTCTTTAAAGTAGATATGGTATGACTATAAAGTGCCGGGCCCTTTGCACTTACAGGTGGGAGCTGAGCAAAATCTCCGGCCATGATCAAGTTCAATCCGTCAAAGGCAAGGTCTTCATTTTGTAGTGCTTTACTCATTTGTGAGCTAATGAGATAGAGGTCTCCACAGTCGATCATGGATATTTCATCTATAAACACATACTTCACACCTCACAGTCGGTCTCTGATATTGTTCAATGACTTTGGTGTGTCATTCACACTAGAAGAACCATTTTCATCTGCACTTTCCCATCTAAAGCCCAACACTGAGTGATACGTTGATCCAGAAACCAGTGCAGCAGCCGACCCTGTTGGAGCCAATATCATAAAACAATGTGGATGTCCTTGCTGCTCAAAGAAGTACTTCTAGGCCTTGATGACCTGAGACTTTCTCGTACCTGCCATTCCACCTAGATGCATCTTCAGCTGATCTGGACATGGGTGTATAGAGTGATTCACAATGATCCTAAATGCCCTGCATTGCTCCTCATTCAAGGTAAACCTAGCAATCACATTTTCCATCATTTTGCGATCTTTGGGCTTACCCGCCTTGAAATTCTGTGTCAGATACTCCAAATTCACAGTTTTGACTTCATTGACCTCGTAAGTTGGATAATTGCCGTTCTGGTTTGGCCCTTTATTTTTATTGTTTGATTCCTCCATCAGAGCATTCTGTCGAGCTGTTATCTTTGCCTCCTTTGCTGTAGCAAGAACATTTGTCCAACCATTTCCTGTCTGTCTATCTCTATATACAAACTCTTTCTCTACTTGCGCTGTGGGATGTTCAGGATTATTCATCCATCCACTCCTCTCAATTACATTCTCTATCTGCTGCATCTGAACCTCCTTGTTCAAAGTACCTTGCCCCATGTCCTCCCACAATAACTCTACCTTCTCCATAAACTGCTCTGCCTCTAGACTTCCTGTCACTTGATATTCAGTACGGTCTGCATCAAGATGGTCTGCATGCCGGCCCATTACAGGGTGGTCCAAGTCAGCCCTTTGTGAGCGACGCTGTGCAGCAAAGTCATCACGGGCATCATTACACTCATAATAGATTTGCATAAATTTCATGATGTTTTTCTGTCGAGAGGAGAATGTGTGTGTCTGGAACACCTATTCCCAAGTCTGCTCCATCTCTTTTAAGTCAGCCCCTTCTCTCCATGGTTTAAACAAAGTCAACATAGTCAAACAGTAGTCCTCATAATTGCCTTGGTCTGCTCGTGGAGGAATCCCCCCTACAAATGTTGGTACCTTAGCATTTACTTCAGAACATTCTTTCACAGTATGAGTCGTCCTCTGAGGATGATTTTGTAGGAAGCTGGGACGCTTCTTTCCTCTTTTTTTTGTCTCTCCTTTCTCACCCTCATCATCTGAATCACACTCCTCATCACTATCATTGTTAGTAGGGGCATATTCTTCATCATTCTCATCTACTGCTGTGGAGCCACTACTCCATTCGGTGTCAGAGTCACCATATCCACCCCCACTAATTTTATGGCTAGGTTCCATATCATCTATCATAGTCTCATCCAAGTCATATATTGGATCAATGTCCATCTGTGTAGTCTTTTGTAAATATGTATCATCCGTAACAGTGTCTTGAACATTATCAACTTCCACCTCCATACTATCATTATTCTTCTGATTTCGATTGAGAGACTTGATGGACACTTTGGTAACCAGTCGAACTCAGTCATATAGGCACATGGACCGGAACTCTGTGGGACGATATATGTAGTCTTGTACAGGAGATATGCTGACAACCTGGTCATTGACAACCTGAACAACAACCTTTTCATATGCAGTGTCCTCTGCGTTGAGAATATTCCAATCCTTCCTTACTTCATTTGAATACGACTTCCAAAAGAATGTCTTAAACTTGTGACTTGTGTAGTGATCGGGATGGCCAAGAATATATGCCAATGCCATTGGTCCACCCATCTCTAGTTTGGCAGATAGTGCATTTACAATGCGCACCATGAGCCGGCGGGCCTTCACTATGTGGTCTTCAGTTCCATTGATCAGCTCTGATGACCGATTGAGCACTCCTTTCATTATCTCAAACATGACGTGTGTTCGTAGGGGAGTTTTTGTGATGTAATCTGTAACATATCCTATGAATGACTTGATTGCAGTCTCTGAAAGCAAGCTCGTAATGTCGGTGTTACATCTAGACACATAAGTTAATACAGGAGAGAATGTATTCAGCTATTTCTCGCCCTTTTTCAGACGCAGACTTCCACTATTGGGATCAACAAGAGTCTCCTCATGCAATTCTCTTGGAAACCGTGATTTACAAGCTGGATATTTGGTGCTTGTGCACCCTGCATGGCAGTTGTGCTTGTTAGAACGGTACAAGAGTTTATTTGTTGTATCTCTAAACTGATTCCTCCAATCTCGCAATGTGGTACATTGCTCACAATCATCTTTCAAGTTGTCTTGGTGAGTAGTACATTGATTGGGAGGAGATACTGGAAGCGTGTAAGTGGGATCAAACTGTTTGGGATCCTTATCATACTTCTCTTCCAACTTCCTTTGCATTCCAGCCATATCAGTCCCTGTAAACTCACCACAGTGAACACTCTCCAGGTATTCAACCATGGCTTTTTGGAAGTCTGACTTCTCATCCATGATTCTGTCCCGTATCTCTTGGGGAGTTAGAGCATTTGCTATCCAGATGAGCATATGTAGGTGCAAAGTAAGACGTCCTTGCTCCTCGACTGTACCATAACATGCTGCGGTATCGCCATAAAGTCCTCTATGTTCAGATCCAACACCTAGCACGTGTTTCAAGAACATCTCCACCATAAACTTAAAAAACCGAGCACCTGCTACTGGATTATTTGCAATCAAACAGTATCCCTCGCTATTAGAGTATGACATTGGATACAATGTCTGATCTTGTTGGGCAAAATACAATGCTATTGGGTGCTTAACATCAGCGGGTGCAAATGTGATGAACCAAGATGGTGCACTGAGATAGGAGATTAATGCCCAGATTTCATTCCTCATATACTTACGACTCGTCCGTGACCCTTGAACGTGGTGTGCAACCGAGTCCAGATCATTGATAACTTCATAGCACTCCTTTTCTGCTTGAGTGGCTGGCTTTACATGTTCATCTCTCTCTAACCTAGCCACAAGATTAGAAAGCACAGCGACATCTAGATTCAACAGTTTGTTGGCAATCTTTGGAAACTGACTCCGTTTTGCTGTCACAAACCCACCGGTAACGCTACCCTTGACTTGTAGATAATTTAGTGCTACGAGAGGAAACATAGCTTCCCTCTGGAATCACTTATCATGATACATAAGTAGGGCCTTTTTACGTGCAGCATCAGACACCTTCGACTTTCCATTTGCATTCTCAATATCACCCAGACCATATGGAAACAACCAAGGAAATGCTTGGGGGTAGAGTTGGGGATTCTGGTACAGAGACTCCGAAACACTCTCGTGGCCGATACCTAAGGCAGAATGCCCATCTGTGAGATGTTTCACTGCTAATGCCTTCAATTGCTTGGTTGTTTTGTTGCCTAGTTGGGATTCCGTCAGTGTATGAACAACAAATGGACAGTCTCCATCATCCACACCCTCCTCTTCTTCAGCGGAATTGACAGGCTTATCCTTAGAATCCTTATGTTTCGGCGGTAGGCGATAGTCTATCATTACAGGTAGAGAGTCCTCAGGATAGGCATTCAGATTGTCATAAGAAATTGTGAGGTCGCTATAATTTGTCAAGAACGACCGACTAAGAAATGCATCCAATAGCCTTCTAAGTCGTGACACAGGCAGTGGCTCAAGGGAAGGGAAGATCAGGAAACAAGGGAAGAATAATATATTGCACTCTAAGCCAGTAAAGACTGGGAGGAAAGACTAAGGAACTAGATACATGCAGGCCAGCTATATATACTAGGGAGGGGATGTGCACAGACCAAGGGGCACATCAGCGATGCCATCAAAGGGGATTGATCCACAGGTGTGAGATCAGATAGCGCGAGAAAGCAAGGAAAAAGCGGAGCAAAAGGGCGAACCGTGACAATTGCAGTGGTTGAGTTTTAGCCATTCCAAAGCTTCCTTGACCTTATTCCTCCAAATAAACATGGGTTCCAAATAAACATGGGTATGCGCTTGTTATCTATCTCTGTGGGCTTGCTGGGCCCAATGTAGATATAAGCTAACACTTCATCTAACTCCTGAGCTCTAGGTGGCAACACATTGAACACTTTGGGCATTGGGACAGAGAACATGATTGCATTGGCTCGCATTTTGTGCATTCCTGATTTCTCCACCTTTACTACACAGTAGTTGTGGCACACCCTAGATATCATCATCTTCTCAGCATAGCGCAAATTTTGCAGCTCTGGCGGTACATCACCAATCCAGTTACCATTAACCAACGCAAGAGCAGGTATCTCATTCTTGTCTAGTTTCTTTCTGCAAGGTTCACATACTTTGGAGCAGCCTGATGCAAGAACAGGACCCTCAACAGATTGTATAAGCTCTCTCTTAGAGTATCGTTCTCTCCGTGTCACAGTATTGGTTGAGTCTTTGAGAATGTCCACTTTATCGCTATATTTGTCTAGAGCTTTCATAGTCTTTGAGAGTGCTAAACTTCCACAAACAGCACATCCTTCTTCGAGTATATTCTCAGGATCCAAGTCTTGACAGTATTCTCAAATGATACCTTCCATTGTTGTATTAGATGGTGGCTCAGGTGGGAAGGCAGCCGTCGATGGTCCAGATATTGTTTGCAACTTCTTTTTCCTGGCACGTTCAGGTACCTTCTGACTCTTTATCTTATTACCACCTGCCTTTGGCTGTGCGCTAACAACAGGTGGGGTTTTTCCAGCTATACGCATATCTGCAACTTTGACTGCAGGGAGATGTTTTGCACACATTTTACGCATACGCTCTATAGAACCTCGATGTTTTGAGACATATTTGAATACAAATACACACTCCTTGCATGCAAGACACCGTGCATTGCTGTCTTTCTCATGTTGAAGCAAAAGTTCCTTTATATTCTCAACTATATATCCTCCTGCACCAATGTGTATGTTATGTATTGAACAAACACTTCGCAGTTGAGCCCTTGTGAGATTCTTCAAGGTGTTCAAAGGTGCAAATGTATAGAGATTCTCATTGAGCTCATTGAACTTTGCCTGCTGTTTACTGGTGTAATGCCCAGAGAAAACAAATGCAGTGTCATCAAGATATAGCACATTTGGACTGATGTTATATTTCTTAAGTTCATCATATCACCACACATATAGGCCACCTCCTATATGTTTAGGACACCATCTAGCTCTAATGTAAGATAATCGATGTCGACTTTGTAAGAGGTGAAGTTTTGCTACTAGCGTTATAATGACACCCATAGCAATGGCAAAACTCATATGGATAAGACTCTGTATCGCAATGGCTGACTTTATGGCCTGGGACCCTATGGCCATTAGCCCTATGGCCAAATAGAGTGTAAGCCACAAGGTAGAGATTGGTGTGGAGTAGCGTGACTGATATTTTGATATAGCATGTATCATGGCTAGCGGTAAGGGAGGAGGCAGAAACCTCCCCGCCTCGTGCAGGAAGGTAAGTCTAGCTTATCTAATATATTCTCAGGACAGACTCCCTCATCCAAATGATATGGAGGTTTGAGGACAATCTCGTTACAGTTATACAGAGACTGTACTGCATATACAATCTTTACAAATGAACATAATAAATGACCTGTCTTCTACAAGTTGGCACTACCATAGATTTAGACCATGACTAAAGAAATGAACTTGACATACGCACATTCTATTCAAGCTGGTACAGCCACCAGGGTAGATTCACTCCTGTTTTGCGAGCAGCTGCATAGTCCCCCAAATTTCCATCTCGTCTGTATGTTCCAGAACTGCTGGTCTTCATCTTCAGTTTTCCTCATAAGATTGTACTGGATTCGTGCACAGAAACTGTCTGCAAATGTACGCAGCTCGTGATAACAGTGTGATGATGGGATCTTCTTGCCATGTCCGTGGGTGAAAAGTGTGATCCCTCGCTCCAATGCGAGTAAGACTGCTGGACTGATATCTTTCCGATTGAATAAAGATGGAAATATTGCCATGTTTGTGAATGTGAGGTCTGGATAAGCACAGACCATCTTGGATGAGGATATGAAGTTCATCAGGTGAGTTCCACCACCAGACAGGATAGGCAGTTCAGCGGCACCAGAAGAAGTGCACTTGACATCAATTTTTAGATGGGTAGTTGGATGGATGAAGCAGACGCTGGTGTGGATGTTCGCATTGTGATTTGGCTGTGGACCGTGGACCTGCACCTCAGAACCGCACTCCCAAATAAGGTAGGAGAAGATAGTGGAGCTATGGTGTACTTCACAGTACAGTTCAAGGGTATCGAGAATCCAAGGTGGGGGAGTCTCTCCTAGAGAGAGCAGTAGGTGGAGGACAAACCATCCTCCAATGACTGAGTGTGTCTTGGCAATGACTTCATGAAATCTGAGGGGATATTCAAAATAGCCCTCAAGCCACCCATCCAGCCTCTTGATCAGGATGTTGGACACAACGGCCTCATATACAGGAGAAGGGCGGGCTTTGCGAGTACTTGCTAACATATTGAAAGGAAGTTCAAGGGCGATATTGCTGTATGCTTCTAGCTGTTCTTCAGCATCATCGGGCTTCTCCTTCTGCCATATCCATATCCTAAGATCTTCAAGATCGTATAGCTCGTCTTCTCCTCGTCAGTATATAGCGATAAAGATTAGAAGAACAACATACCTTCCATGACAGCGTACAAGATAGGAGACTATAAGTGTCAAACAATGGAGATTGTGACGTCCAAAACTGACAGTTTCTCACGGTCACTTTTTTGGAAAATCAACCGTCTTGATTTGAAGTAGTGGTCAGGCAACCGTCAATTGAAGTTTAATTGTACCAAACACTCTAAATGGTACGGTGTAGTTGTAATTTTCTGGTGCATAAGAGACTTGGTGGCATGATAGAAGATTGGAAGTGCAGCAATGAAGAAGGAGAAATATTAAGCGGTGTGTGAGGCATAAAGGACGTGATGTTAGCAGTCATGGATAGGCAAAATATATGGTAAGTTGAGAAGAGATAGGAGCAAGGGAGCATACAGATGTTTGGGAGGAAGCAGGGATACCACAGAAACAGACCTAGATGCCAACCGGAGACGCAATTATAACAGCACCTGACAAGTTGAGGCTTGCCATCTCCAAGGATCCCTTGCCATCCTTATCTTTTGCAGTATAGAGAGACGCGGTGTACAAGCACATGATGAGAGCATGCGGCGGTAAGTTGCCTGTTCAGAGTGGAAGCTTGGCTTTTCCCTTGGCAGTGAGCATGTCGCTAAGCTTAGGATACTTTCCAGTGTAGCCCTTCTTGTAGAGTTTGCGGGCATCCCAAACCGGAACTGAAATACGCTCGAGTCAGCAAGATCGTGTAGCACGTTCAGTATAAACTATTTACCTATCTCCTCTGCACTCAAAGCACGGCGTTGAAGCAGATTGGAAAGCCCGGGAGTAGGCTTAGACCGTCCACCTTGTTTGGCAATGGCCTTGCTGAAAAGGTTAGACTGGCCTATGGTAGGCTCATCCTCAACTTCTGTCAACAGTATGACATCAATACGACCGAATGAACCTATAAGATATCAGTCACATACTGGCTTCCTGAATCCTCGATATCTCGGCCCACTTGGTTGAAAATGAGACAAATCCCTCCGGGTTGGTGTAGTAGCCGAGGTTGCGCTTCTTGAAGGAAGTGGCCAAGAAGGCTTTCCAACGCTCTGAGTGCTAATATGCAGCAGCACCATAGATTGCCTTGAATCCTCGCAGCTTGTCCGAGGTGAGCTGCAAGGAATCCACCTCCAAGTTGCTCTAGATGACCCACATGGGCTCAAAGAGGAGCACAGGAGTACCCTTGGTACACAGAATTAAACTGCCTGCACGACCTCCTAGCTTCTGCAGGCTGCACTCCCTGGGATCACCAAACGCAGGGCTGATGAGCTTCTCTTCCTCGCTGCCACGATAGCACACAGTTTCCATGATTTGACTTATACCTCGTTAGAATGATACAAATGTGTATTAGGGGAGTCACTCACTCAATGTCATACTCGTTCCACATGTCCCACTCCAAGTTTTCAAACCCGTAAGCCGTCTCCTGGAAGGTACCTGTACAATTGACGGCCCTAACATATATAAGCTTTTAGGCACACGGGAAACAAATGTGGTAAACCCACGTGGTATAGCTGAAAACATTGTTCCAACAACCTTTTTCGAGATGACTCTGCATATCCTTGCTAGTATAGTAGCACCTGAATGTACGTGAGTTCATGGTCCTAGAGTAACAATATGAAACATACTGTGGCTGCTCTTCCTCGTTGTCCTCCTCACTCGCTGAATCCTGGTCTGGCTTCTTGATGTTCTCCTCCTCATCACTCTCCGTTGCAACAGCCATCCCTTTGCTAGCCGCGGTCTTGTTTTGTTGGACCAAACACTTCATGCCCAAAATAGCATTGCCATCAGGCTGGCCCTTGCCTTTGTCAGACTTAGCCTCTTTGACTGCCCGTGCTGCGCTGGTAGGAAATGTGTAAGTAGGAATCATGATTAGAAAGTTGATTTCAACATACAGCTTCTCATCACGCTCATTATTAGCAGCCGTCCTCTTGCGCAACTTCTTTGGCTGTATAGTCCTGCAAGCCATTCCAATTAGTTATAATCTAATCCACAATAGCAGGAGTACACACTCCAACTCGTCCTCAGAGACGATAAAGCCCTTTAGGTTGCCGTCAGAGTCAGCATCCGAATCAACATCCATGGGCTCATCCATCGACTCTTCGGCTTCATCGTCGACTAGAGATTTAACACCCTTGGCCTTAGTCTTCTTTACATCCACATCCGTCTCATCGTCTTCAGAGGCATCATCATCATTGCCAGAGTCAGCCTAGACGGGGTGGGGAGTGTCCTCCCGGCTAATAGCACATATATTCTGTCAGTCAAACCCTCATAAGATATATACTAAGTGAGACATACACTTTCTTACGCCTCTCGATAACAACCTCAGCTCTGTTAGTGATGATGTGTTTGATACCACAAGTGCTAAACTTGAAGTTAGCATAAGGGGAAGTACACAGAAGAACAACAGACTTTATCTTTCCATTTGCCTCTTTCTTGACCTTGACCTCCTCATCTTCATCTGAAGAATCAATGCTGATCACTTAGACTTTGGAGGGTTTGTTCTCCTCATCATGATCCTTACAAAGAATTAGAATCTATCGCCGACCCTGTGACGATGGAGTCGATCACGTGCTGACAACGACAACAACACACAATAAAATAAGAAAGAAACTCGAAGTCAACCTCCTCGAGCGCGACTACACAGGTCAGCGCGCAAAGTCGCAGGGGCACTACTTAGGCACCGCAAATGACTAGTCCAAAGACCAAGTTTAGCATTAGTCGCAGTTCTAAGATACAGTAGAAATGCTGCTTACCTAGTCTAAAGACCAAGAGGTTGAGATGAGGACTAGGCTCGCTACATGCACTCCTTTTATACTACTAGGGTGACCCACTTCAGAGCCCCTTGACCCACATAATATCCTAAGTACAGTAATCGTATTCTACCAATCCTGTGCGCTGATTCTATGCTGTGCATGTAAGCAGAGTTCCAAAGTCCGAAATCAGGTGATATGTCATGTGAAGAGAAACACGTGCTTAGTCACGTGACCAACCCAGTCATAATCCCCAGTCCAAAACAATGTCCTTCCACCGTCGTAACAAAATGAAAAGGTCGAAAGTCCCTTTGAGGAAAAAGATAGGGGCTATTGACGCGTGTCGTCACATTACCCCCCTCCTAAGGCCTGGCGACTCGACAGGCTAAGCCCGTATGACAACCCATCTCCCATTCGTAATCAGTACCGTTGCCATCGGTAAAGTTTTCCCTTAACCCCCAAGGTAGTGACGCAAAGAGCACGGCGTTTAGTTTTCACGGGGCCGAGGGACTCTGTGCATAGAAATCCCGGATGGCATCTTCCGCATTGACGTTTTTTGCCGGTTCCCAGCTATTATCGCCCGGGCCGTATCCCTTCCACCGTACCAGGTATTGGAGTTGATGCCGGAAGATCCGGCTGTCAATTATCTCCTCTACCTCGTATTCCTCTTCTCCGTCAACTTCGACCGGAGGTGGCGGCGGCGGCAGTTGCCCATTAACCTCGTTGCCCTTCCACGGCGAGAGCTTGTCCACGTGAAAGATGTTGTGGACTTTGAGCTGTGGGGGAAGCTTGAGTCGATAATCAAGATCACCAACCCGCTCGATCACTTCGTAAGGACCGGGTTGGCGCGGGCCTAGCTTACGGCTCGCTTGGTGGATCGAGATATTCTTCGATGCAAGCATGACCTTATCCCCTCCTTTGAATTCGTGAGGGTGAGTCCGTCCCGGAGCTCGGGAGTTTTTCATATTCTCCTTATCGAGTCGCATGGCAGCTTTGGCGTCTTCGCATGCTTCGCGCAGCTTGCGGAGGCGCTGGTCTAGGTTTGGCATGCGCGTTCCTCCGCCGACCGAAACTGTAAAGTCCGGGGTGTATCCATAGATCAATTCAAAGGGTGTGTGTCCCGTTGCCGCATTAAGGTGTGAATTGATAACGAACTCGGCGGTGGGCAGGAAATCTGCCCAGTCATCCTGCCTTTGGTTACAGAACATGTGCAGTTGCTGTTCGACTTCCTTGTTCATGCGCTCTGTCTGTCCATTGGCCGCAGGGTGGTAGGCGGTCGTAAGACCGGCGTCTATGCCTAACCGTTAGTAAAGGGCACGCATCATGCGGGCCGCGAACTGAGGACCCCGGTCCGAGACGAACTTCTTAGGTAGTCCGTGGAGCCGGAATATCTCCTTATAGTGTAAGTCCGCGACACCATCAGCAGTAACATCCGAAGTCGTGGGGATAGTGTGGACCTGCTTAGTGTAATGGTCCACATAGGTGGCGATCACGTCATAGCCATTAGAAGGGGGCAGCTGGGTGATGAGATCCACCCCGACTGTCTGCCACACGCCTTCAAGGACTTCATGCAGCTGCAGCTGACTTTGTGGATGCTGCGCCGGTTTGTAGCATTGACATGTATCGCACCCCGCCACGTACTTCGTGACGAATGTCGCCATGCCCGGCCACCAGTAATGGTGGCTGACCAGCTTGAGGGTCCCGTGTTTTCCAGGGTGCCCTGCCGTGACCGCATCGTGACAGGATCTGAGGATCTCGGTCCGAAGGTCCTTATTGGCAGGGATGTACAGCTTCCCTTTATAGTACACGAGCCCATTGTCCTCCTCCCATTCCAGGGCACCATTGGTCAGCTTACGAGGGCCTGTCTTTCGAAGCATGTCCAAGCCATGGACTACTTCAGCCTCTCGCTCACTCCCCTTACGTATGTGCTCTGCGAGGTCATTCGGGCGGAAGTGGGTGGCAGCAATGCCTGCGAAGTGCTCAGGCTTCAGCATTGTCACGCCGCGGTTGTCCTCGGAATCTGAGACTGCATGCGTGTTAAGCCTTGAGAGCGGGTCTGCCTGCATTGAGCTTCCGGCCTTATGAGTCATTTTGAAATCGAACCGACTGAGCCAGATCGACCAGCGCGCCTGTCTTCGATTAAGATCTCGCGCGGTTTTCCAGTACTCTAGATTACGATGGCCGGTTACGATTTCAAAAGGCTGAGGCAGTCCTTCCAGGAAGTGCCGCCAGTCTTTGAGGGCGCGTATGACTCCAAGCATCTCCCGGTCATAGATTTCGTAGTTGTGTTCGGTTTCCAACATCGATTCGGACCAGAACACGACCAGGTGCCAAAGGCCATCTGACTCGAGCTTTTGTGAGAGTATCCCGCTGGTAGCATATCCGGACGCATCTGATTCCACCCGTGTCGGGCAGTCCGGTTCCCACATGATTAGGATAGGTTCCAACACGAAGGCTTCTTTAAGTCAGTTGAAGGCGTCCTGCTGCTCCGTATCCCACTTCCAGGGGGTGTCCTTCTTAGTGAGGTCATGCAAGGGCCTCGCGTGCTTAGCAAAGTCCTTGATGAACCATCGATAGAAGTTGGCGAACCCGATGAACACGCGAACTTCACGTAGGTTGCGCGGGGTGGGCCATTCCTTCACCGCGCGGACCTTGGCAGGGTCCATGCTCACTTCTCCTTCTTGTATCACTAGTCCGAGGTATTCGATCTCGGTTTTCTCGAATTCGCATTTCTCAGGGCGTAGGTAGAGGTTGTTGTCCTATACCCGTTTCAGGACTTCACGTATGACCTTGCGGTGTTCTTCTAGCGTTTTCGTAAAGATGAGGATGTCGTCTAGGTATACCGTGACGAGCCCCTTTGCGATTAGATCCGAGAAGACCAAGTTCATTAGGGCCTGGAAAGCCGCCGGCGAGTTGGTAAGGCCAAAGAACATTACGCTCGGCTCAAACAACCCCCGATTTGTAGAGAAGGTGGCTTTCCACTCATCACCCGTCTTAATACGGACGTTGTTGTAGCCCCATTGAACGTCAAACTTCGTGAAATATTTTGCCCCGCGTAGCCGGTTCACGATATCGGACGCGAGCGGGAGTGGATACCGGTTCTTTACGGTGATGTCGTTCAGCTTACGGTAGTCCTGGACCAACCACAGCTTTCCATCTTTCTTCTTGATGAAGAATACCGGTGAGGACATTGGGGATTTCGAGGGGGTGATGTACCCCTTTCGAAGATTGTCTTCAATGAACTTATCCAGCTCTGCCTACTCGTTGACCGACATGGAATATGCCTTTGATCAGAGGGTCTCGGGTGCGTCATCTTTCAGATCGATCCCATGGTCGTATGGCCAGTGCTCAGGAAGTTGTTCTGATTCTTCCTCCGAGAAGACCTTTGAGAAGTCCCGATATTGTTCTGGGACAATCTCTTCGAAAGTGCGCTGGCACTTATCTCGCCCTGCTTCCTCCACGATATGCTGGGAGTACGTATATCCCGCTGCGCACCAGCCTTCATCGGTGGTGTTGTCTAGGACCCTCTGCTTAAAGAGGTAGCGCCTTTCCTTTCGATTGGCATTAATACGGGAGTAGGGTTCTTCCGGCGGGGAGGGTTCTCCTTCCGAAGTTTTTCCGTCCAGCCGTACTTCACCGTTGGCCCAATTGATGTCCGGGTTCGTCCTACGAAGCCATGGAAGTCCAAGGATTACGTCCTCAGGTCCAAGATCTGTTACCAGAAACTCGGCCCGTTCTCGTCTATCCCCGACGCACAGTTCCAGCTAGGCATAATGTGTAATGCTCCCAGCCTGGTTCTTTGTGCCATCGATATTGAACAAGGGAATGCCGCGAGCCAGAGGCCGCGCGTTCACCCTGTGCTTCTCCACGGAGCGCTTACTAATAAATAACCCCGTCACCCCTGAATCCACCATGGCAGCCACTCGCGTGGTATGGTTTCTCCCTTTTAACAAAACATAAATACGTAAATGATTGCCTCCTTTGAGGACTTCTGGTATAGTACAAGAAGAAATGCTTTCATATTCAGATAAATAAGTCGTAGCCGTAGGAACTGATGATGACGTAGAAGAAGAAGAGGAATAGGAAGACGTAGGCGTAGATGATTTTTTTGTGTTTTCTGTTTTCGTATCATAGTCCGTATTCATACAAATTGGTGTAGAGGAAAAAGAAACATGTGTAGTTTTACAAGAGTCAGTAGGAGAAACCGTGGAGTCCGTACCGCGCTTACCACTTGACCCGGCTGCAGCTGCTTTAGCACGGGTCCGTTCTAAAAAGACACCTTAAGCGCCTCCATCTGCTTCGCCAGCTCCGCTTGCTGGCTCATCAACTTCTGCAACAAATCTGCCGCTGCGCTGTCCGGAGCTGAGGAGGTCGAGCCGGATGAGACTGTAGCGTTGCCGTCCGATGTGCCTACTGTCAGAAACGCAGTTTATGAGACCGATGAACTGCCTAAGTCGCGATGATGGGAGGAGCGAGAAGAAAATAGATTCGAGAGTGCCAGGGTCTAGGGTAGTGCAACGTGCGCTACAGTACCGTATGACGAGATGGACAGTCTAGGGAAAAGGGAAGAGAAACACTGTCCTTATATACAAGTGGGAACGATGGTGCGATGCGATGCGATAGTGGTGCGAGCGGGGGGAACAATAGGAAAGGAGTCATGGGGCGGAGGACGAAGGTCCGGAGCAGTGATGTCATAGATAAGGATGCGGAACCCCGCTCGGAAGTCCGGGCAATGACGTCATTGAAGCATGTGATGCAAGGGAAAGTCATGTGCCGTGACACGTCGCGTGTTCGAGGTCTGCAAATGAAGAAAGAAATGGAGCGATCCGTGACAATCTGCCCGAAGGTTTCACTACAAACGCGCCGCCCGGAGTGGTACGGAACACGTTACTCTATCTGTGTGAATGTGCATGTATAAGCGAAGTGGGCTCAACTGGGACTCAAACATGAAGGGAACGACTTGTTGCACAAGCTACTCCTTCAGAGCAGGGTGCATGCGAGAGATCTCGACCTAATGTGACGACGGAGTCGATCACGTGCTGACAACAACAACAACACACAACAAAATAAGAAAGAAACTCGAAGTCAACCTCCTCGAGCGCAACTACACAGGTCAGCGCGCAAAGTCGCAGGGGCACTACTTAGGCACCGCAAATGACTAGTCCAAAGACCAAGTTTAGCATTAGTCGCAGTTCTAAGATACAGTAGAAATGCTGCTTACCTAGTCTAAAGACCAAGAGATTGAGATGAGGACTAGGCTCGCTACATGCACTCCTTTTATACTACTAGGGTGACCCACTTCAGAGCCCCTTGACCCACATAATATCCTAAGTACAGTAATCGTATTCTACCAATCCTGTGCGCTGATTCTATGCTGTGCATGTAAGCAGAGTTCCAAAGTCCGAAATCAGGTGATATGTCATGTGAAGAGAAACACGTGCTTAGTCACGTGACCAACCCAGTCATAATCCCCAGTCCAAAACAATGTCCTTCCACCGTCATAACAAAATGAAAAGGTCGAAAGTCCCTTTGAGGAAAAAGATAGGGGCTATTGACGCGTGTCGTCACAGACCCTACCAGATAAAGATCTCGTACCGAGTTTTCCGCTTTGAAGCGCCTGTAGCCTTATTCTTTGCGGAGGACTGACTGGCCTTCTTAACTCCCTTTTGGGGCCCGGCACGAACTCTAATATATGGTTTTAGACAAGAAGGTATATAGTGATGCATACCAAGTGCTCACCTTTTGCCGCCTTTCTTTTGCACAGGCTGGGCCTTGCTATTAGATGGTCCAGCCCGAGGAGAGTCATGATCTGACGGAGTGTATGATGGCACAAACCAGCTAATAGCACCGCAATTAAATTAAGCAATATAATGTAGTAAGAAGAACTAACGCATGCTCTGGAGTGCAGAGCTCATCTTCACCATTTTTGCCAGGACATGTGGCATGGACCAACTGTTTCACCTTCATGCGCGTGACCACCCCTGTCTTTGGGTCGACAACCTCTTTGATAGCCTTAAAAGGAGTGCTAGTGGTGTGTCAGTATATGGACTAAAAAGACTAAGTGTACAGGAAACTCACTCCTTGTTGGGATTCTCCTGCAGGTACTTCTTTCCCGCCTCGCGGATAGAAGCATCAGAATTGATGAGAGTACTGTCTGATGCATTAGGAGTGCTAAGTCATATATAAGTATCAATGTGCGTTAGAGACAGCGATCACATACGTCTTCTTGTTGGCCCGTTTAGCCCGTTTATCCTGGAGGGGAGGAGCATTCCTATAATCTAGTAAGTTGCCATCAAGAGAAAAAAGAAGTGTAACATATGTTGTGTTTTTCCCCGTCTTCTTCTGAAGAGGAGTATCAGACATCTCATCGTCCTCTCCAGATGACCTAGAAAATGGGCGGTAGATAAGATAGTTAGGAAGTATTATTGACAGGTGAAATCCAAAAACATACACGGATGACTCACGGCTGTTATTATTCTTGCCAGTCAGATCAAGAGGCTTGACTCTATATTGAACACAAACCAATAAGTACCTGGAAACTTGATTGAATGCCATTACTCACTTCTTAGAAGGCTGTACACGAGAGCGAGCCTTTGCAACAGGACTGGTCTTCTTCATAACTGCCTCCTTGACCTTGACAGCAGTGCGGGGAGAAGCAAAGGTCTTGTGTTTAGTCTGAGTACGTGAGCTGGTGTGTCAAGAAGGAGCCATTGGTGTAGGTTGAAAGAGGTGGTGGAGTAGAGAGAATTAAGAGATGTCTGGGAGTTGGGGGGGACTAGGATGAGTTGACCGTTCAAGTCCTACACCCTTTTATACACAGGTAAGAAGGAACTGTTTCAATACTAAGTCACAATTTCCTTGGGAGATAGATTTGCTCATCAATATGCTGTGGACAGGCCATTCAGCCCACCTATACCAAGTCTTGGCCTTCTCTGTTGCGATGTCATCGCAGCCCCCAACGAGCCCATATTCTGGCCTCGCTAAGGAGATTCGTGAATAACCTCAAGTCATTGGAGGGTGGTAGATGGATGTGCAAAGAAGCCGAAGCCCCTGTCAACACAGAGACAGTGGAACCAGGCTAGACTATTTAAGCGGACTGGACCCTTCAACTATGAGAAGGCACATATCTAGATGTTAAGATGATCGACTTTCCAAACTTCACAACTGCTGCTGTAATCTAGTATGATACTGCTCCAGCCAAACTAGGCTATTTACTCATCTCAATCCAGTTACCAGACAATAGCATCTCATGCTTGGAATGCAGGAAAAGGCAACATTTATCTGCTGAGTGGTTCTCGAATCTCCTCAAACTACTCCTTACGAAGGACATCGGCTAGACATGACAATAGAAGCAGGAGACAATTACACCTGAAATAAAACTATGTCAACAAGGCAATTCTAGGCCCTCGCTTGGACATGGACTTGGTCGATGGAGGAAGAGTTGGTCTTCATACTTTATCTTTAGGATCGATGGGGTCTCCTCACTTTCCTGTCTTATCCCCTTTTTCTCCAGACTCCCTTTCTCACCTCCTCTATCTCTATCTCGCCAGTAATGGACTCTATCATTGAATTCTTCTCCAAAGAGCAGTATGGTGCGTATGTTAAGTGAATATTGTTTGACCTCTTTTGACAAGATCTATCCTAGTGGAGCGCTTGCATAACCTCACGTCTCAGTATATAGATGAGCGTGAGCCTTCAACTCTGCTTAGTATGCTTCCGACCGTGCATTCATAGCCCATTTCACATGATAGCTTTATATACCTAACATATACCATGCAGCTTGACCTATCGACATGTGGCGGTATTGTGGTGCAAAAGGATGTCGACGGTGCTGCATCAGCCCATACTCGAAGTGAAGGCGGCTTGGAGGAAGGTGTATATGTTGTTCATGGCTTGGTTGCTGCCCTTGATCTCCCTCCTATCACTCATAAGTCTCAGTGAGTTACATTCTGTTTAGGTAAAACCCCGATGACTGACAGTTATCCAGACTTATGCCAAAGCCTGCCTGGGCCAAACAGAGCATATCTATTGTCGGCTTAGGCACACCTAGCTTTGACAAGGCGGTAGAGGGGCAGATGCTCATTCACGACCAGCTCAGTACTGCGTATCGTCTAGGCTGCTTTGAGGATTGGTCGCGATCTCATTATGGCCCCTTCTTTGCACTGGAGTTCTCTAACCGCTATGTGACGAGGATCAGTTCTGTCCGAGGCCAGCCAGCTATTCCCTTCACACAGCAGGTCGACCCAAATGGAGTCATGGCAGACATTTTATCGTCAGCTGGCACCCATCTGGACGACAACAGGGTGCAATATTTCCGTTGTGATCCTACTTCGTATGCCCTATCCTCTATTATTGATCTCTTGTGATGTCTCTGATCATATTCAATAGAGAGGACGGCTTTGTAGCTGAAGATTCAGCTCTCTTTCGTATTGGCCAAATCATTGAACTTCAAGTCTCATTCACTTTGGTGCCTCTCTGGAGATGTAAAGGCATGTTTCATATGGCGACCAAGCTACGTGCTATAGCTATTCTGGATACCTACCTTCAACAGGTCAGTTCTGTAGGTTATGACTCTTAGAACGTTGTTAACACCTTGCAGGAATACAAGCAGCATCTCAGGAAAGTACGACTTATGGAGTTGACAGCGGTTGCACCTCCTATTGCAATCAAGCACAGAGTTGGTTATGGGAAGGATAGTGCATTCAAGAGGGTCAAGGTAGCGGGGAGAAATATAGCTACACGGCGAGAAGGTGGTGAGGATCATATGGATGAGGATTTATCGTCTGTGGAGAGAGGTATTGGGGCAGTTGCTCTCAGAAAGTAGCACTATGGACATGAACAATAGATAGAATGTGGACCAAAAATTTTGATAAGACGTAGATGTGAAGAGTGATTGAAGTATATCAAAGAGTTTTGTAAACTTCCAAGGAAGATATAGGTGTAGAAAGACGTCAATTGAGAAATGAAAAGCCCAGATTTCTAGTGTCAATGTCCCACACCATCAAAAACTGCCAACGGCATTGTAACGAGGAGAAATTGTAAGGGTAGGAGTGAGGGGAATACCATTGGAGACTATACCTTGTGAATCTATGAATGTGTGGCACCGTATGCCGTTCAGCACCCCAAACCGCCACATAACTCCTTCATCCTTGGCCCTGAAAAACATTCCATCTCCTCTCATTGAAACCTGTAGACCACCTAAGTCGCGAAAGGTCCGGTATGAACCCATGCAATGGGTGTCACGGATCGCCTCAATCCTTTCCCTTTTCGTTGCATCGCGTTCAGTCACATGATTACATTTCCCATCACATGACGTCGTCAGCCTGACTCCTCTTATCTTTCCATCTATGACATCATCGCTCTGGACCACGTCCTCCCCCTTCCTTTTCCTTATTGTTCTCTCCCACTCGCACCATTCTCACATCATCGATCCTGTACATATATAAGGCTCTCCTCTGCGCCCCTTTTCCTTAGATCGTCCTCTTTGTTCCCCATGTACTGCTTCGGCCCTACGCCTGGACTTGGACCCTCTCCTGCCAATCCATCCTCCTTTCTCTCTCTCTTTGGGTGACTTAGGTGATCTGCCAGTCGCTGGACCGATCCCTAACACTAGGACGATCTCCCCTACACCCACTTCGCCACATCCCTTGCCGTCTTTACAACGTTAAATCCCCCACCCTGGAACCACTTGATCAACCGATCTTCATCGCATTCAACCTCCAAACCTTCAACTCCAACCGCAATGCTCCCTTCCCTTGGCCTCGAGAAGACGCCGTCACTGTTGATCGCCTACGCGCCCTCGAGCTCCTCTGCAAAGAGCACACCTTGAAAGTCCACAGTGTCAACTGCCGCATTTACGAGTGGCGCTGGAACCACGGTCACGGTAGGCAGACGATCCTCTGCCTCTACGCTCGCGTTGTTGTGCGCTTCGATATAGATCAGAACCGCTTCGAGTTTTCCATCCATTCCCCCACCTGGCACACCTGTTCCAGCACACATCTGCCACCATCACTCGTCTGTCAAAGCTTCCCCACCATCTATAGCTTTGCCCTCCCTACGCCCGAATCTACTCCGCCACTACCTCTTCGTCGAACAATCACCAGCTGCAAGGAGCTGCAACAGCGTCGTCATCAGCACAAGATCCGCCAGGCTCTCAAGGCCTCCTACCTCACCGCTCGCCTCCTAGGCCGTCGCCCCATCGCGGCGGACTTTTTCTAGACACCACCATAGCTTCCGAATCCTCCCCCTGTGCCACCACTCCAGACTTCCCTCTCGGCTTCACTTGTGGAGCTAACCCAGGCGAGTACTACACCCTCACCCTCGGTGGACGACAAACCGTACATTGGACACACGACAACGGAGTCACTGCCCAGTGGTACTTCAACGACGAGGAAGGTTTCCCTTACGTCAAACAGACTGATATCAATGCTGCGGCGCAGGAGCACGACCGTATCTATAACCCCCAGACCCCCAAACGAGAAGAAGTCGCCACTGCTCCTCAAGAAGAAGGCTCCCCTCCACCTCCACCGCGACGAGACCAGCCTTGGTCTGTTCCCCTTGGTATCAGATTCGACGAGCGTACAAAGAAGTGGTACGCCTACAAGAAGAACGGACGCGCAGTCGTAGAGTGGTATCCCAGCTTCTACGACACAGACGTTGATCGTTGGACCTGGGCCACAGGTGAAAAAACCATTCCTCTTAGACGAAGAACTCGAGGTCGCTGCAGAAGCATTCTACAGGATCACTCTTGCACACAACGAACGTGTTGCATCCCTCCGCAACGCACTCGCAGTTCCCCTACCCCCCTCTACCCCAGGCTCTCCAGCCGTTCAAAGTCCCCATCAGTCCCCTGCAACTCCTGTTAACCCTCTTCCCCCATTTCAACCGCCTGCAACCACTATGTCTCAACCAGCCTCGACCACCCCCACCCCCTCCACCGGCGAGATAGGCGTTAAGCCTAAGCCATTCACCGGCGGTCGCAAAGAGTCGCGTTTCTTCAAAAATGCCGTCCGCATGTTCCTTAGGGCAAATAGCAAGAAGTACGCAAGCGACGATGACCAGATACAGCTGATGCTTTCCTTGATGGAAGGCTCAGTTGCCGGCGTATGGGCAGAGCTGCGCCAGGAGGAGATCCTCGATGCCGAGGATAACAAGCCAGCGGGTACGACCACTCGTGCGAAGTGGCTCACCCTCAAGGAGGTCCTCGCCCAGTTCGACAAGGACTTCAAGCAGTTTGATGAGACCATCACCTCTCAGAATGCCCTTGCAGACCTCAGGCAGGGCGACCGCCCCGTGCAGCAGTACATCACCGAATTCAAGTCCCTCCTCCCACGCTCAGGATTCCAAGGCAAGTCCGTTCTTTACTTCTTCAAAGAAGGATTGAACAGTGGCCTTTGCAAGGAATGCAAGAGAACTTGGCCGCTCCCTACCACTCTTGACGACTGGAAGGTTCGTGCATGTGCGCTCAATGAAGCCTTTCTCTGCAACCGCCGGCTCGCATTGCCTGCAGACCGGAAGCAGAAGACCCTGTCATTGACCACTAGCGCATGACCCTCATCCTCCACTAGCAGTGGACCGCGCGTTGGAGCAGTCAGCATCCAAGGAGGGCGTCCAGGACGTCTCACTGATGCTGAGCGCGAGCGCCTGCGCAAGGAAGGTGGTTGTTTCCTCTGTTGCCAACCAGGTCACATGCTGCGTGACTGCCCGAACAAGGACTCAAGCAGTGGAAGACGTGTAGGAGCGTTGGAAACTGACTCAAACTCAGGAGTACCCTCCGCGCATGCTCCCTCGTCCCCTCAAGTGGCAACAACCTCAAATGCGGATCCAGTCAAGTAGATGTCGGTCCTGATCAACAAGATGAAGAAGTTGGGCAAGGAGGAGCGTGAGGAGGCCATGGCAATGTTGAAGGATCTCGCTGGCGGTTTGTATTTTTAGAGCGCCCCCCAGTCGCGTCGTCTGTGGGTGGCAAAGGTTTTTCTATGGCATCGTCAAATCGTTTCTCTGTACTATCATCCTTGCAATCCAGTGAGCGTGTCCTTCCAACCTGCTTGAAATTGTCAACGGTCACGAAGAATAGGCACACGCCCTCAATATTGCTGGATGTCAAACTGATTGGACGAGTCACTGGAAGAAAAATCGACGCTGAAGCGCTGCTGGATAGCGGCGCTGAAGGCATTATAATTAACCGAAGATTTGCAGAGAAGAAAGGGCTCTCGTTAGATACCCTCGACCGCCCGTTCCCTGTCCGCAATGTAGATGGGACGGAGAACATAATGGGATGGGTACGTCATTCGACTACCCAGCGTGTTCACATCTACGCGCAATCCACAGAATTGTATCATGAAGAAACAGCCGAATTCTTTGTCACGGACATCGGTGATCACGACATGATCCTAGGAACTGACTGGTTGAAGGAGCATAACCCAGAAATCAACTGGGATGGAGAAGAAGTCGACATGACACGCTGCCCACCCGCTTACGTCCTACACAAACCTCCGGTCAAGAAGCTTCGCATCAAACCTGAACATCGGTCTGGGCCACAACCACCCATCCATGTCGTTGAAGCTGACGAGGTTGAAGTTGAAGAACCTCGTGTCCACACGGTGACCAACCACCCAAGCAACACGAAGTACGTGATCCCTGCCCGCCGTGTACAGCATGCTTGTGTTCGTTCTCCCCGCCGTACACCTTCAGGCGCAAAGTGGTTCACAGAAGATGACAACGAGCAGTCAGACGTTGTCTTGGCTTCATGGACCCAAGACGGCCTACGTGCTGCGGGAGTTGTAAAGAAAGTCACCCTTGAACAACTAGCACGAGAAGAACAGTCCAAGGACCTCACCATACGTGCCCACCTTCACCAAGGCGCAACAGCTTGCGGAACAGGCGGCTGATGTCAAGACGAAAACATTTGAAGATATGGTCCCTGAGCAATATCGCTCGTTCAAGTCGGTGTTCGACAAAGCTACGTCTGAACGTCTACCTGAGCGACGTCCCTGGGACCATGCTATTGACCTGAAACCAGACTTCCAACCAAAGGCTTGCAAGGTGTACCCTTTGACCCCATCCAAGCAGCAAGAGCTGGACAGCTTCCTCGATGAACACGTCAAGAAGGGGTACATTCGCCCGTCGAAATCCTCCATGGCGAGTCCCTTCTTCTTTGTCAAGAAAAAGGATGGGAAGCTTCGTCCTGTACAGGACTATCGAGCGTTGAATAAAGGCACTGTCAAGAACGAATACCCGCTACCACTCATCTCCGAGCTTGTCGACAAACTCAAAGGTGCCAAGGTCTTCTCCCAAGATGGACGTCCGCTAGGGATACAACAACGTCCGTATCAAGGAAGGAGACAAGTGGAAGGCCGCTTTCAAACGAACCACAGGCTGTACGAACCTCTGGTGATGTTTTTTGGCCTTATGAATTCTCCTGCAACATTCCAGGCAATGATGAATGAAATTTTCAAGGATCTCATCGACGGTGGCAAGGTCGTCATTTACATGGACGACATCCTTGTCTTCACAGAGACACTCGAAGAACACCGTGAACTGATGACGCAGGTGCTGCAACGCCTGAAGGACAATGACCTCTTCCTCAAGCCAGAGAAATGTGTCTTTGAACAGGATTCTGTCGAGTACCTCGGCTTGATTATCTCGCACGACCAGATTGCTATGGACCCTGTCAAGGTAGTATGGCATTACGGAGTGGCCCACCCCTCGTAACATCAAGGATGTCCAGTCATTCCTCGGGTTTGGAAACTTCTACCGTTGCTTCATCAAGGACTTCTCCAAGGTTTGCACGCCCCCTGTTTGAACTGACCAAAAAGGACCATCCATGGAACTGGACTGCAGAGTGTCAAGGCGCCTTTCGCTGCCCTCAAAGCTGCATTCACCTCATCCCCTGTCCTGATTCTCCCTGACCCGTCAAAACCGTACTTGGTAGAAGTCAATGCCTCAGGACTTCGCAACTGGAGGCATCCTCTCGCAACACGGCCAAGATGGTCACCTCCCATCCTGTTGTCCTACCTGTCCAAGTCGCTTACTGAGCCGGAATGCAAACTACGACATCATACGACAAGGAACTGATGGCATATTCGGGCACTGAAGCTTGGCGGCACTATCTGGAAGGCGCAACTCATCCAGTCGAGATTTGGACAGACCACAAGAACCTGGAGTACCTCAAGGAAGCACAAAAGCTGAGTCGTCGGCAGGCCCGCCTGGGCGTTATTCCTCACGTGCTTCGATTTCACACTAACGCACAAGCCGGGCCTTCACCATTGACCAGATCCATTGTCCAGACGCCCTGACCTTAAAGAGGGGGTTGAGACGACAACAAGGAATATGTCCTCCTAGATCCCAAGTACTTCCGTATCCGCGCTAACTCGGTCGCGCACTGTAACCACCATAGGCGACGCTGACCTACGCCGACGCATCCGAGATGCGCGCACCAAAGACGCTGAAGTTGTACAAGCCATGGACACTATCCTTCGCAACGGGCCACGATCACTTGTTAAGGACCTTCAAGAATGGAACCTGGAAGACCGGGATGATTCTGTTCAGAGGGAAGGTCTATGTACCTGCAGACATCGAGCTATGTCGTGACATTTGTCAAGTCATTCCACGACTCACCAATGGCAGGACATCCAGGTCGCCACAAGACGTATAAACTCCTCAGCCGAGAATACTGGTGGCCAGGGAATGTCGGTCTTTGTACGCGACTATGTTGAAGGATGCGCTGTTTGCCAAGCGACCAAGAACCGTCCCCAGCACCCCCATGTCGACATGATCCCTAACGCCGTCCCAGAACGCCCATTCGAGGGTGATCACAACCGACTTTGTCACTGATCTGCCTCCCTCGGATGGATACAATGCTATCTGCATGATTGTAGACCGCCTCTCCAAGGCCATCTGCATTGCACCGTGCACCAAAAAAATTGACAGCAATGGCACCGTCGACATCTTGCTGGACCGCGTGTGGTGACACTACGGGCTGTGGAAACAGATGATCTCCGACCGCGGCCCACAGTATGCAAGCAAGGTTATGCAGGAGACTTGCGCCAAACTGGAATCAAGGCTTGATGAGCACAGCGTACCACCCTCAAACGGATGGTGAAAGCGAACGGGCAAACCAAGAGTTCGAGCAGTACCTTTGGGCATTCTGCAACTATCAGCAGGATGACTGGGTGAAGTACCTCCTGTCAGAAACGCAGTTTATGAGACCGAAGGAACCGCCTAAGTCGCGACGATGGGAGGAGCGAAGGAAACAAATGGATTCGAGAGTGTGGGTCTAGGGTAGTGCAGTGCAAGCTACAGTACCGTATGACAAGATGGACAGTCTAAGGAAAAGGGAAAAGGGATACTGTCTTTATATACAAGTGGGAACGATGATGCGATGCGATGCAATAGTGGTGCGAGCGGGGGGAACAATAAGAACGGAGTCATGGGGCGGAGGACGGAAGTCCGGAGCAGTGATGTCATAGATAAGAATGCGGAACCCCGTTCGGAAGTCTGGGCAATGACGTCGTTGGAGCATGTGATGCGAAGGAAGGTCATGTGCCATGACGCGTCGCGTGTACAAGGTCTGCAAATAAAGAGAGAAATGGAGCGATCCGTGACATTACCCCCCCTTTAAGACGCGCTTCGCCTGGAGCGCGATGTCATCTGCAAGGGTGTATGCGAGAGAATCGTCAAAGGAGATGCCGAGGGAACGCACAGGGCGGGGGCGCATTTGGATGGCGCTTGTGGAAGGTGTCAATCATGTCGGTAACCTTTGAGAGCGACGAACGTGGGAGCCAGGTGTTTTCGGAGTTGGGATAGCCGGCCCACTTGACGAGGTACTGAATACCTTTCTTGTTACGAGTTGGCTTGGAGTCGACAATATCTTCAACATCGTATTCTTCTTCATCATCAATGAGGTCTGGTGGGGGGTGTAATTTGGCCCATGAGCGGCTGTCTCCTTGTACGCAGTGAGCAATGAGGCATGGAAGACTGGATGGATTCGCCACGTCTTTGGCAGCTTCAAGCGGTAGTTGACTGGGCTGATGATGTCAATGATTTCGAAGGGTCCAAATCGTTTGGCGGCGAGCTTAGCTTTTGGTCTCGTCGTCTTCAGATTCTTGCCTTCTAGCCATACTTTGTCTCCGACGGCAAACTGCGTTGATTTGCTGACCGTGTCGCCATTGTAGTGCTTCATCAAGTCTGATGTGAGGGCGAGGCTGGCCTTGATCTCCTGTCGGACTTCTTCAAGTTGACGGAGGTTCTTCAACTGCAGGGACCTTTGAGGACGGGTTGACAGATGGTACATCTTGGGGAGGAAACCGTAGAGGACTTCAAAGGGAGCCTTTCCAGTAACTGCATGGGTGGGAGTTGTGAGAAAACTCGAAGAAGGGTAGCCACTTCACCCAGTCATCTTGTCGGTAGTTGCAGAATACTCGCAGGAACTGTTCGAGGTTCTGGTTTTCGTTCAGTCTGGCCATCTGTCTGGGGGTGATACGCCGTGCTGAGAGCGGACTTGATCCCGAGCTTCTCGTTGAGTGTACGCATCACCTGTCCAGCAAATTGGGGTCACGATCCGAGATGATCTTGTCTGCTAAGCCGTAGTGTCGATATACCTTGTCAAAGAGGATGTCGGCCGTGCCGTCGCTGGTGATCTTTGTCGTGCATGGGGTGGTAACCACCATCTTGGTGAGGCAATCGACCATGACGTTGACGGTGTTATAGCCTTCGCAGTCAGGGAGCTCGACAATGAAGTCGGTAGAGATGACGCCAAATGGTCGATCGGGTACTTCGTTTGGGATCATGTCAATGTGGGGTCGGCTGCTCTGTGTCTTTGTCGACTGGCAGGTTGCGCATCCTGCTACGAAGTCGCGGACAAAGACAGACATGCCAGGCCACCAATATTCACGACTCACAAGTTGTAAGTCTTGAAGCGACCAGGGTGTCCAGCAGGGGCGATTCATGGTACATTTTGACAATGTCACGTCGCAACTCGTCATCTGCAGGGACATATACCTTTCCTCTGAACAGGACCAGGCCTTCTTCGTAGTTCCACCTGAGGTTCTTGACGAGCGTACGTGGTCCGTTTGTAAGATGGCGTCCAGGGCTTGAACGACCTCGATGTCCTTGGTTTTGCAGTGCGGATACGTCGTCGGAGTTCGACATCGCCAAGGGAGGTTACTGCTGGCCTTGTTGCGCGTACCTGGAAGTACTTGGGGTCAAGCAAGACGCGCTCCTTGTTGTCGTTTTCAACACCATCCTTGTGATCGGGTCGTCGAGACATTGGGTCCGGGCGATGGGATACTCCTGGTTTGTGAACGAGCGAGAAGTCAAATCGAGTGAGGAATAGAGCCCAACGTGCCTGTCGGCGGCTCAGCTTCTGTGCCGTCTTGAAGTGCTCCAGTTCTTGTGATCTGTCCAGATTTCGACGGTGTCGGGGGCGCCTTCGAGGTAGTGGCGCCAGGCTTCGAGCGCACGGATGATCGAGTAGCTCCTTGTCGTAGATGTCGTAGTTCCGTTCCGGTTCCGATAGGGCCTTGGACAGATACGCCACTGGATGCCAGTGGCCGTCGTCGCCTTTCTGCGAGAGTATACCTCCAGTAGCAAAGTCCGAGGCGTCGACTTCAACGAGGTAAGGCTTCTTTGGGTCAGGCATGACCAAGACGGGGGGAGGAAGTAAACGCAGCTTTCAGTGCGTCAAACGCAGTTTGGCAGTCCGTCGACCAGTCCCATGTGCAGTCCTTCTTTGTCAGGTCAAATAGGGGTCGTGCAACCTTGGAGAAGTCCTTGATGAAATGTCGGTAGAAGTTGCCAAAGCCGAGGAAGGATTGCACATCTTTGACCGGGGTGTTGGCCAGTCCTGAATACCTGCTACCTTGAGGGGTCCATAGCGATCTTGTCGTGCGAGATGATGAGTCCAAGGTATTCAACGAAGTCTTGCTCAAAGACACATTTCTCCGGTTTGAGGAAGAGGTCGTTGTCTTGCAAACGTTGCAGAACCTGCCGCACTATGGCACGGTGTTCGTCCATGGTGCGAGTGAACACCAAGATGTCGTCCATGTAGATAATGACCTTGCCCGAGTCGAGATCCTTGAACAGTTCATTCATCATTGCCTGAAACGTCGCAGGGGAGTTCATAAGTCCGAAAAACATCACCGTAGGTTCAAAGAGACCGCGTTTGTCTTGAACGCAGCCTTCCACTCGTCGCCTTCCTTGATGCGGACGTTGTTGTAGCCCCAGAACATCCATCTTTGAGAAGATCTTTGCACCTTTGAGACGGTCGACGATTTCAGAGATCAGTGGCAAGGGGTATTCATTCTTGACAGTGCCCTTGTTTAATTCTCGATAGTCCTGTACAGGACGCAGCTTTCCATTTTTCTTCACAAAGAAGAACGGACTCGCCTGAGGTGACTTCGATGGGCGGATATAGCCCTTCTTCAGGTGGTCGTCGAGGAAGGTGTCGAGTTCGATCTGCTCGGAAGGTGAGAGGGGGTAGATTTTGCACGGTTTGGGTTCAAAGCCGTCTTTCATGTCGATAGCATGGTCCCATGGTCGTCGTCAGGAAGTCGCTCGGAGGTTTTCTTGTCGAATACAGGCGCAAAGTCGCGGTACGGGGGGGACTAAGTCTTCGAAGGTTTGTGGGCGTGCGTTCTCTTTTGAATGCTCTGCAAGCTCCTGCGCTTTTGTAAAGCCGCGCGGATGGGTACTGCATCTGGATTAGGACCATCGGTTTCAGGGAGGATTCCAGCGCGGCGTAGTCCATTGATCTCCCAGTCTCGGAATACCATGGGCCGCTTCGTCATCTTCAGTGAAGAGTGTGCAGGTAGAGGGGAGCGATGGACCGTGCAACGAACACCTTTGACTCTGCGTGCAGGAATGACATAGTGGGGACTGGGGTCCAGGACACATACGTCGGCTCTGGGAAGGGATCGTCCAGAACGAGAGGTGTCCTCGGGGTTTTACCTGCTTCAACCTTACGCTGTGATTGGACCGATGATGGTTTCCGTGGCTTGGTTGCGAGGTTTGTCACAGGAGGTTTGGACAGAGTGCATGAGGGAGGGCAGCGGAGCATGTCAACACGGTCTCGTTGCCAGTCTATGGTGGGATTGTGCTCGTCGAGCCAGTCTGTTCCAAGGATCATGTCATGATGCCGATGTCGGTGATGAAGAACTCAGCTTCTTCCTCATGGTATGCCTTTGAATCTTGCGAGTATATCCGGATCCGCTGGGTCGTTGTGTCACGTACCCAGCCCATGATGTTCTCGGTGCCGTCCACATTACGCACGGGGAACGGGTTTTCTAGTCTTCTTGTGGTAAGCTTCTTGCGTTCAACGAAGCTTCGGTTCAGGATAATTCCTTCTGCGCCGCTATCAAGCAGCGCGTCTGCGTCGATTTCTCTTTTGGTAACTCGTCCGATCAGCTTGACCTTGAGCGTGATCGATGGTGTTTGCCTGTTCTTGGTGACGGTAGACAGATACAAACACGGGGGATACGATTGCTCACAGGTATGCATGGATGATAATACAGCGAAACGATTCGACGATGATACCAAAAGTCCTTTGCCTCCACCAGACGACGCGACTGGGGGGCGTTTCAAAAATCCTGCGATTCCAGGATGTCCTTCAACAGCGCTACTGCCTGCTCCTTGCCTTCCGTCCAGATCCTTCAGCTGGCGAGTGATCGCCGTGATGGTTTTGGACGGGTCGGGAGCTGCTTTCGCAGTGGGTGGAGCCGTGCTTCAGTGGGGGGGGGCCTTAGATCCAGTCTCCACTGCCCCACCGTCACGCGCTCGAGTCGCGGTTGGGGCAGTCGCGGGAGACGTGACCGGCCTGTCGACACATGAAGCACCTGCCCTCACGCATCATCTTTGCGCGCTCGTCGTCTGTCAGCTTTGCAGGGCGGGTCGAGGTGTTGGTGAAGGCGCCGACTCGGCGCGACGAGGAGTCGTTGGCCGAACCGTTCGAGGTGAGCGCGACAGCCCCCTTGGACTGACTGCTCTTCCTCTCCGGGTTCTCCTCGAGCCATTGGTGGTTGATGCGGCGGGCGCGCTCCTTCCACTCCGCGAGGTCAGTGGGGAATGGGTACGACCGGGCCACCTGCTTGCCGAGTTCTGCTGCAGTTTTCTTGAAGAAGTGGATCAGCGCTTCCTCATCGTACTCCGTCATGTCGCCAGCAGTTCAAACTCGGTGATGAAGTCAGTGACGTCCCGAGTAGTCATCGTGAGCTCGTTGATCTTACGCTGGGCCTCCATCTTTGGTTCGATGGGTAAAGTCCCGACCAAACCTGTCCGAAAGCTCCTTGTAGGTGCTATAGTGGAGCTTTGGGGGTGTTTCACCGGAGTCCTCGGCTTCTTCCTTCTTGTCCTCGTCGGCAAAGAGCTCCATGCGGTGGTGCGTGGCCCAGGAGTTTGCCGTGTCTCCCTCCATCAGGCTGAGGAGGAGCATCATCTTGGCATTCTGTAGTGTAAACATCTTTGTTAACACGAAGGAACATGCGGAGCTCTAGGGCAAATCGGAGGGTGTCGCGTCTGTCGCCCTTGAAGGGCTTCGGCTTGGGGCCGAGCTCGTGCTTGGAGGCGGTCGAGGGTTTGGTTTCTTCGTCGGGCATTTTGTCAGCGGGGAGGGCGATGTCGAGGGATGGGTGAAGGCTGCTTCTTGTTGGCGTCGGAGTTCCTTGCGATGTTCTTCAGCTTCGTCAAGCTCGATTTGGACTTCACGCGACTTGGAATTCGAGGGGTGTGATGAGTTCCTGGTTGTGTCTCCAAAACCAGAGATCCTGAACAGGGTTTGCACTAGAGGGTTGCCACTCAACTACTGTGCGCCCTGGTGTTCCTTGCCGGTTCCGTCGATACGCGTACCACTTCTTGGTGACGCTGTCGAACTTGAATCCCCTGGGGGGGGAGAGGACAGTGGATCGGCGGGGGGTGGGGAAGAGGATGCGGGTGGGTAAGGAAGGCGGTAAGGACGTCGGTTGCAAGATCAAGTCTTCGTCTGTGAGATAGTTGCCTCCTTGAAAGTACCAGTCTTGCCTGCTTTCTTCGGGAGGGTTGTGGGCCCAATGTACCGGTCTCTTGGTGTCTAGGGAGGTGAGGACGGAGTACTCGTACGGACAATAGTCGCGGAAGATACCCGGGGGGAACGCGGGGGTGGGGGGACGGGTGAAGGTTTGGGAAGCGATGGTTCTAGAAGAAGTCGGCCGCGACGGGGCGACGACCGAGGAGTTTCTGGGTGAGGTAGCCGGCTTTTACAGCCTGGCGGATCTTGTGTTCGAGGTGACGGTGGCGGAGGGTCTTGCCCTTGATAGTGGGACGGAGGACTGGTGGCGGGGTGGATTCCGGTGTGGGGATTGCGAAATTGTAGACGGTGGGGAAGTTGTGTCGGATGATCGATGGAGGTAGATGGGTGTTGGAACAGGTGTGCCAGGTGGGGGAGTGAAGAGAACTCGAACCGGTTCCGATCTACGTCAAAGCACGCAACGACACGAGCGTAGAGGCAGAGGATTGTCTGCCTACCGTGATCGTGATTCCAGCACCACTCGTATATGCGGCAATTGACTCCGTGGACCTTCCAGGTATGTTCCCTACAGAGGAGTTCGAGAGCTCGTATGTGATCGACGGTGGCGCGTTTGCTCGGGGCCAGGGGAAGGGGGCGTTGCGATCGGGGTTGAATGCTTGGAGATTGAAGGTGAGAAAGATCGGTTCGGCGGTGGGTTCCAGGGGGGGGTTTTTAACGTCGTAGAGACGGCGAGGAGGTATAGGGGAGAGGGGTGCGAGGTAGGCGTAGGGTAGACTGTCCAGGTGTCAGAAACGCAGTTTATGAGACCGAGGAACCGCCTAAGTCGCGACGATGGGAGGAGCGAAGGAAAAATGGATTCGAGAGTGCCGGGTCTAGGTAGGGTAGTGCAGTGCAAGCTACAGTACCGTATGACGAGATGGACAGTCTAAGGAAAAGGGAAAAGAGATACTGTCCTTATATACAAGTGGGAACGATGATGCGATGCAATGCGATAGTGGTGCGAGCGGGGGGAACAATAAGAAGGAGTCATGGGGCGGAGGACGGAAGTCCGGAGCAGTGATGTCATAGATAAGAATGCGGAACCCCGTTCGGAAGTCCGGGAATGACGTCGTTGGAGCATGTGATGCGAAGGAAAGTCATGTGCCGTGACGCGTCGCGTGTACAAAGTCTACAAACGAAGAGAGAAATAGAGCGATCTGTGACACCTCCCCTTCGTCGAATTTTCACACAACATTCGTGTCCATTCAGCTACAGGTCGCGCCCCATTTGAGCTGCTTTACGGTTTCTTACTGACAATGATCCCCTCTGTCAACCCCATCTCCAAGAACCTTGCCGTTGAAGAACGCTTCCAGCATCTTGTTGAGAAATACGCAAGGAATCGCAGGCCAGTCTTGAAACGGCACGCAACCTGATGAAGCGCTACAATGGCGACTTGACACAGGAAGGAGTGCATTTTGAAGTTAGTGACAAAGTCTGGCTGGATGGTAAGAGCCTGAAGACCACACATCCAAAAGCTAAGCTCGCAGCAAAACGACACGGCCCATTCACCATCACTGACGTCCTCGGACCAGTGACTTACCGCCTTCAACTTCCCCCTAAATGGTGTATCCACCCTGTCTTCCATGCCTCACTTCTCTCAGCGTACAAAGAGACGGATGCTCATGGCCCCAACTTCACTCAACCGCCTCCAGAACTGATTGATGAAGATGAGGAGTACGAGATTGAAGCCATCCTCGACTCACGACCCACACGCAACAAAACAGCATTGAATACCTCGTCAAATGGCTTGGATACCCCGACTCTGAGAACGAATGGAGACCGGCCTCTGCATTAACGCATGCCAAGGATGCTATCGCTGAGTTCCACCGCCTTCGTCCCAATGCCCCACGATCACTAAAATCATTGGGTCTGACCCAGGCTGAATTTCTTGCATCCACGATGGACGATGAACTTGCGCTCCCAGCGAAAGCGCGCCTTAAAGAGGGGGTAATGTCACGGATCACCTCAATCCTTTCCCTTTTCGTTGCATCGCGTTCAGTCACATGATTACATTTCCCATCACATGACGTCATCAGCCTGACTCCTCTTATCTTTCCATCTATGACATCATCGCTCTGGACCACGTCCCCCTTCCTTTTCCTTATTGTTCTCTCCCACTTGTAACATTCTCGCATCATCGATCCTGTACATATATAAGGCTCTCCTTTGCGTCCCTTTTCCTTAGATCGTCCTC
>SAXG01000140.1:0-64692 GCA_012932865.1 Amylostereum areolatum | reverse complement strand
AGGAAATTTTCACAGTTCCCTTGGCCTTGTGCAGAATTATAGGTCTCATCCAGGCAAGACTGTCTGAGCCCGTTGCGATTTGGTCTGCAGATGGGTATCCGGGTCCCTGAGGTGCTGGTCCAAGACAGAGCCAAGATTTCCCGGGAATCGCATAGAGTATCCAGAAGCAAAAATTCTAGAATAGATATTGAGAGGACGGAAGAAGAGAAGAGGGGGATCGTCGATGGTGGTGGTGGTGGTGGTAGAAATGAGACAGTCGAAGAAAGCTAAAGTTATGTTCACAGAATCACGTGAACGCGACGAACAATATACCGATCGAGGGATCTCTCCTCCCACCTCGATGCACCACGCTGTCGCGTTACCTTTCGCGTCTCCGCCCCCAAATCGCCATTCCACCCCGGGGTCATGCTGAAGGACCTGACGTCGATCCCACTCGGACCCAGACCCATTCCTCATATCCCGCGCTCAGCGCCTCCTTCTCCCGGTTCTCCCGGCTCCCAGACATTCCGCCCGCCCATGTCACCTCCGCTAGGATACCATCCCCTTCAGCGGAAAAAATCTGCGAAGGGAGACGGTGGACGCCTACGCAGGAAGAATTCTCTCAGTGCCCTGGCCCGGCGTGTAACATCTCTAGTATCAACTAACCGCTCGCCCACCACACCCCCACCACCACTTCCGCCGATCCCACCCTACTGCAGTCCTGGATTACCTTGTAACACTAACTGTATACCAAGCCCTCTATGCCTCATACAATCCCCTGATACCGACGGTCTCACGCGTCCTGGCGGGCTGGAACTAAACGACGACGTAGATCCTTCGTTCTCACCCAGTTCATTCTTTCGAGGGCTCGACGCGTTCAAAACTCCCTACACAGATCCTCTGGATGTATGCGCCCCAGAGTTTCTACCCGACCTTGGACTTTCGTCGCCGCCGCTCTCTTTCCTTCAACCCGCGTACGACTCTTCTGCTGTCGCCGGACTCAACTTCTACAATATGTCCATGTCCAGTACTATGAGCCCTTCTGCAACAAAGGCCACACATCTAGATCTTGACGACGCATTATACGGTGCCATCCCCCTCGACTCGGATTTCTCTTTCATCGATTTCACCATCACAACCGACGCACATCTTCCTGTCACTCCGACCGTCTCTCTTCCCTATCCGCGAACGCCAAGTCCTCGCGCCATATCGTCTCCCCCGCCACCCATTCAACAGGCAACGCCTCGTGTTCTCTTCTCACCTCCACCTCCCGTCTCCACACCTGGGTCTCCTGAACTTCAATGTCTGGATCCTCTTGCCGAGCTGATGGCCGTCGCCCAGGAGTTGCAAGCCATGAAGCGAATCGACAGCAAACGCCTCGGACCAAGGCAGCAGCGCATCTTCAACGGCGCGCCCGTCCCTACCATCGTTATCCTCCGCCCCGATGAATCCCTCGCCGCCCACCTTAGCTCAGCCCCCTCCACCCGTTCTCCGGAGGAATCCTACGCTCAAATCAGATATCAAGACTTTTCCTACGATTGCGACGAGACCATGTCGCCTCCAATGTCGCCTCAATACGAGACGCTTGCACTTTCCCCGGGTCTACTGGCACCTCCGGTTCCAGATGCGCGCGGACGCGTGGATGGCTTCGTCGCGGCATACAGCCTTGAAGATGTATCTCATCTCTCGACAACTGCATGCGAGTGTCGCCACTGCGTGACCTCGTCGTCTCGGGATCCGCAGGGACAGCCCCAGGCCTGTCCATCCACCCTACACCCCCACTTCGCCGAGTTGCCACCGTCGCCTCCATTATCCACCTTCACACGCTCGCGCTCACCACCTCCTGAGGAACCGCCGAAGAAATCCCTCCTCCGGCGGGCATTTAAACGGGCTGGGGGTGGATGGAAGGGTATGTTCGCCGGGAAAAAGGAGCGTAAGGAGCGCGACCGGCAGAGTTTGAAGGAGAGCATTGGGTCACCACGGCCGCTGTCGCCTGTCAATGTTGCCGCGCATCTGGGATGGGTGTGGGACGACCAAATGGATGGACAGGTGCAGCATTCTTCCCCTAGATCCATGTTTTAGTAGGGGTTTGCTTTGTATATGGCGGGTTTATTGAATATGCCAGGTACTTAGGGCTATATATACATAGCATTGATTGTGGTGTCGCGAGTTTTCAATTCGAGGGCTATCTTCTGAATACGAAAATATGGGCAGGATGCAATTTCAGACTGTACATCGTTCACCAAGTCAAATCCGCAGGTCACCTACGCCCCCCCTGCCTGACCACGTAGCGAGTTGCCCTTTTGGATGTTTCTTAGACAAACTAGGAGAACAAATCAGTGTTCAGATCGAGTCGTTATCCAGGCTATTCTGATTCCTCTTCACGCGTCACGGCGCTGCCATCACGTACGAGAGAGGCAAATACATACGAGCATGTGCCCTTCAACCTGGGAGTTTGAGGGATAGGCTATCTTGCCACCATCTGGTAAAGTAGGGGTTCTTCTTGGAAGCTTCGGAAGAAAATCCTTCATTAACCGGGCCAGTGTTGGGGTCCAAGCCAAAGGTCGGTCGTATCTTCATTGGGTGTTATTTCGGCAGAAATAGTGGGACAAGCTGAGTTGCGTTATGGTACCAAGCCAGGACCCGACGGACGCTGGCGGTTGGAAGAGGCAGCGGGAGGCTATTAGGGATGAAAACTGGGTATTGGCTGTCGGTTGTGGGGTCGGACTTATGCGTATTGACATATTTAGAGGACAATAGACACGAGGGACCACGGAGATCATGATCGTTCATCGTAAGTTTGTCGCCGCAGCGGCGCTGCTTGACAACCGACGCGTGACGTCACAAGCATAGGCGCGAACACGAACAATGGGCGCCAAGCACCGCGGGCAGAAGTCCATTTTTGCGGAGTCGATAGGAGTTCGAAATGGGGGATAAAAGTACAAATATAGGAACGTCCGTGGATGTGATAAAACACGGATAAAATGACAAATATATGATGCATTAGGAAACGAATGACACTCTACCGAAATGTGTACTGTCAGACATGCTCTTTCCGGGGACGAAACCCGTCAGAAATCAGATGTTTTGGGTGCAGGAAGGCGGTAAAATATCCGGTCTGATAGTACTTCTTTCGGACGGACATTACCGAAGACGAGAGCAGTCCGAAAGACCGAGTTTCGGATGGGTCTAGCTTCGGCCGAAGGACGTATGGAACTTAAAGTTCCTATCTGACATATCATCCATTAAGTGTGATCAGAAATAAAAAGTTATGTCACGATTTCAAACTGCTTTGGAAGGTTAATAAATGTAACGTTTCAAGCCCGTGGTGGCCGAAAGGTTATCAGGCCGAAACGAGATATTTTGAACACCATCCGCCCCAGCCAAGACCCGTATAAAACCCAACATTTCAAATCAATATATTTGTCAGCGCCAGCGCCAGCGTTCCAGCGCACAGCGACCAACGTCCGCTTGCAGCGCCGAGCGCTAGCGCAGCTCTCGCTGCTAGCCCGCGCTCCCGCTGCCAGCCCGCTCGCTCCCGCTGGTAACAGCTCCCTCAGCGACGCTAGCCTCTTTCAAAATGGTAATCAAGCGCGGTATCCAGCGTCAAGCCCTACATCCAGCCAATATCTCTCCCGGCATAGCGACGGCGGTCCGGCGGTCCTCACCTCTGTCCGCTCAGTGCTGGTCGGGTCCGTCGAGAAGTGTAGGTCACCTTTTAGGTACGCCGCTTCCATTCCATGGAACAATGTCACCACTCATCTTTCATTCTCAACGCGCAGAAGATTACAAGTAGGAGGCCTACAGCATGGGTCGTTCGCCACTCGCCACCTCAGTTCTGCCCGGCACGCCCTCAGGCTTCAGCCTCCGCCCCCGCTGCTCAGCCTAACCCACCTCCACTCACGTCGCTTCCGAAACATGTCCATGCTCCTTAGTAATCATCCCCCCGGTCGATTTCTTCCCCCCCTCTTCGATACCATGGATTAGCCCGAGCGTCGTCCCTTTCCCAACTTTCCTGGTCCCCCGTCGGATCGACATGTTACGAAGTACCTTTCATAATCTTTTTTTACCCCTCCCCCTACCGATTCGCATACCCTTCTCGTAGCGCTTACTGCATGCTTCCGTAACTCCTACCTTCCCCCGTTCACGTCGTCGCTCTCTCACACGCATATTCAGCATGTATCTTTTTGTTCTCACCTTATCCCCTTTCTTAATCTATTTATGTATTGTATATACAAGTAGGACAGATATGTATGACATCCGTACATGACGGGGATGGACATGATGAGCCCGATCGCTGCAGGGTGGTCGTCGAAAAGGGGTGTCTCGGCGAGGGGACCTGTGGATGATAGGCATGAAGGGATGCGGATAGGAGGAGTAGTATTAGAGACCAAAAGCACCAACGACCGCGACGAGGCTTTTACGCGTCGGCTGCGGGTGCCTCAGCGTCGTCCTTGCACGTTTGATGCTGTTGAGGATTTCGTATTACTAGAAGACAGACAAATAGTCCGAGACGGATGAGGTGCGTTGGGGGGAAGCTCGGTGACCCGACGCGACTGTGCAGACCGCAGGCCTCGAGAGCTCGACTCGAACTGACGAAGTAAAGGTGGCAGTCGCCCGTCCTGAGAGAAGATATATCAGAAACAAGTCAGCGCTGGCAATCAGGTAGAGGGCTAGAGGATGTGGCTAGAGGACAGTGCGGAAAGGTACATCCGAATCCTGGTAGAAGACTTTGGACTCGTCAGTCGCCGCGTTGCGCTCCTCGACGCACGCTTCATGTTCTCGATCATCTCTGCGGGCGATGAATGAGCTTGTTGAGTGACACCACGAGGTGACCAGGTACGCACCCTCATAATGCTCAACCTGTTCAGCGAGCATGGCGAGATAGACATAATCTTCACGGGACCCAGGCATCTAAAGAGGTGATCAGTGGCGCCTTCGAAACCATCAAAGGACGCGTCCCCGATGCGAATGGCGCACGGTATTGAAAGAGATGGGTTTGGAGAGGGAGTTGACGATGCTGGACAGCGAGGAAGACGGTGAGAAAGAGGGCAGGAAGAACAGGCGGAAGCGGGATAAACGCACTGGGGAATGGTTGACGTGCAGCAAGAACAACACGTTTCTAGATTTATGTCTGCGAATTAGAGAGCCTATGAAACCAGGAACTGGTTAGTCGATCCTGTGCACGACGCTGACGACGAGGGGCCTGAGCTACACAACATTGGAACTAATAGAAGGGACCTACTGACCTCGACGCCGAGTTCCGGCCGAGTCACTCTGTTGGTCGTCTTCACAAATTAACACGTAGAGCGAAGATCATGGTACTAGGCGATTCAGATGACATCGAGCCATGTGTAAGTAGCAAAAGAGTGGAACTTACTCGTTCCCTTCGCCTCGTATATCTCCAGGAGCGTGGGGAGGGTATAAACTATGAGCTCCTCGGTCGCGGCGGGAGGATATCCGCCGCGATCTCCTTCTCGACCTCGATCGCGGTGTTAACGGCCAGCATCCGGTAGACGTCCCCGACCTTGACCATGATAAACTTGCTTGTCACTAAGTCCCGGGCTATAGAATGCGGGTAAGATAGTACCTTGTAGCGAGGAAGGAAAGGGGGTATGTGGCTGGACGGGGGAGGAAAGGAATATCAGGGTTGAGATCGTTGAGAGTGCAGAGCGATATTCAGCGACGTACCCGCTACTACCCGGTTGATTTCATACTCAAACTCACGCTTACCAGCCCTATGTCCAGCATCCATCTCTCGTCCACTTCGCACCAGGTATCTCTTCATCGACCGCGATCCTACGCCGTCACCAACCTTGGGGGCCCGCGAACTTGGCCGTGAAGGGATGAAGAGGAAAGAGGAGATGCACGAGTGGCCTTCTGCGCGGACGGAGAGGTGCGTAGGCATGAAGGAAAGAGATGTGTATGCGCAGAGGGGAGGGGGCGTGCGTAGGTCGAGAACCGTTGGCACAAGGGACATTCAGTCCAAGATGATACGGTCTTGGCGGGAGGGAGGCGGAGGCAGAGAAAGAGAAAGAGGTGGGGCGATAGTACTGTGGAAGTGGTGATGGTTCGGGTGTGGTGTAGCCTTTCAGCGCGCCGTCCAGAAGGGGTACTAGTGGGTTTGGTCGAGTTGATCGTGAAGCTGGAAGCCAGCTCGCCGTATCCATCTGGCCAGGAGCCGTAGAGCGTCTGGCGAGACGTAGAAGAAGAGACTTGGATGGGTAGCGGCGGCAAGACGGCAAGTTGGTGAATATTCGCGATCGAGGGGAAGAGGTTGCAATGACAGAGTTCCTCGGGACCTTGTCGTCGCCATCGTGCTTGAATAGTGACTAGGAAGGAGGGTGGAGGGTGGGAACGGAGGAGACGCCGTGATATAAGAGGCTGAAGACGCGATGCGGATACCTGCTCTCGACCTCGCTCTTGCTCTTTCTGTCGCGCGTCTCTTGCTTCCCTCCTCTTTTTTCTCGTCTTCGTCAACACCTTTTCCTCGACTGTAACTCTGAAATTCTCTTCCACCGCCGTGAGTGTTTGTTCAATTGCGAAAAACCTTCGTTCTTATCTCCTGGTTCAGATGCTTCCAAAGATCACCATTCCCAAGGCCTTCATGAAAGATTTTCGGGGCTATATGTATGATGTGAGTGTCGCGTCCTGTTCTGGAAAGTAGGTGCTTACCTCGGATTCGAGTATCACGCCTTCGCCAAAGTCTACTCTGAGCTTGAGACGGCCATGCTTGGGACCCGCGCCTGGCCGCCGCCGCGTTTCGACCGACGATTCGGTCTTCGCATGGTGTATGGCAGGATCGTCAATAACAGCACCGAGCGGTACATCGTTCTTCGAGTGAATAGAGGGGCCCTCCATCCCTCCCTCAAGGGGATCCCCGCCAACGCGATAGCCGGCGTCGCTCGCATTCAGATTTCAAAGCGCGGGTCCTTCAACGACTTTGCGGATAGGATTGACGAAAGTGTTGACAAGTAGTCGAGTGGGACCGTGGGATGTTTTCTTGCTCTGACTTCGTAGATGTCTGAACGATTGTTTATTTGGCCTCATTGCTCGATTTCGTGTTTTATATGCTGCGCGGATTTTCGCCTCGTTGCTTTTGATTCACAGCTGTAAGTCTACGAGAAGTTAGCCACAAGGTTTGGGCTAAGACTGATTTCACCCACGTTTTTATTAGAATTATGATGTATCAATATACCACGATTCGCTTGCTATTCGTCACGTTTGGCCAGACGGTGAGTATAGACATCAATCCGCATGTGACCCAGACGCGATCCTTGCGAATTGTCGGGTTCCACGATGTTCGAACACGAGAAGAACGTGATACATTGTGAGGTCAACACCCTACGTTCTATAAACAAGAACCGACTTCCGGCGTATGTGCGAAACCTCCAATACTACAAGGCGATCGACGGCGCTTCCTGCGACGCGAGTCATGCCACGCAGACACGCGAAGAAGACGAGGACGTACGAAGATGAGGAGTCTCAAAGGCGTCTAAGGTGCTGTCTGGTCGCGAATTTCCGACCTTGGCTGCAGATCCGCACATACCCAGGAGGAAAAGCTGAAACGCTTTCTGCACAAACGAAATAGCATAGGCAGTCACAAGTGAACAAGATAAATGGTGATTGCTCACGAACTTGCTCTCGTTGTAAGCGCGTTGGCTGCCCGTCCAAAAATACACACCATCAGCCGTCCGTCAACCAGCAAAAGACGACCAACGCACACATCTGCCGTACGCGAACTCGGAAGGCACTCACGCCTTCCTCGCCGTCGATGAGGCTCTCTCCACATTCGCCTCATCAGAATGTCACACCAGCTGTAAAACTGAAAAACCCGCGGGCACGCTAACGGTCTTGACGAGCACGAAAGTGGCGGGATGCCATTCCTGTCGCGGTGGAGATACTTCGCGCGTACGGTGGTGGCAGTTCGGCGCGCCTTCCAAAGGGGGCAGTGGTTTGGTCGAGTTTCCGTGAGGTCTTCGGAGGCTTCGTCGCCCCGGCCATACAATTGTGTTGTCCTTGGGGGGAGGAGCCCGGCACGATACTTCAACAAAACCTACAGACAAGAAATGAAGAGGTCGCCCTCTCACAAGTGCTCCCTGGAGCTCGAAGGAGATGGTCCTATAAACGAGAACGCGTTAAATTCGGAGTCCCGTCGTTGCATCGCCACATCGTTCGATGCAGTCCTCGCCGACGCCGCTCTCTTCCGACGTCACAGCGGAACCACCGATGACGTCTTCGATTGCCTGAAGAATATCCTGTTGTCTCCCAGAACCTCCGAAAACCGACCTCCCACCTCGAGGATTCGACCTGCCTTGCCCTGATGACTGACCTCCGGGGAGTGCTGGCTCTTCTATGAGAAGCGGGTGTGTTACGTTCTCGACTGGCTGAGCTCCCCGCGGACGTCCTGAAATTTCTATGTCATCATCGCCTACGATGATTATAAGTGGCATTCGGCTCCGTTAACGAGTATGGGCTCACCATCCGCACGAAGCCTTGGCGCGTGCAACCAGCCAGTAATGACGATGTTCCCTCCGGCATGTGTACCCATGAAGCCTGGAAGACCCTCGGGAATACCAGGGATAAAGCGGAAGATATCTCCTGGACATTCTTGACTATCAAGCATCCGGAGTTCGGCATCGAGCCTACGACTGAATGTTAGTCCCATATCATACTAAGAGCCCTTGAGAATATACATACTCATCGTCCGAGCCCATGCCGCCGTCCTCTTCTCCATTCACCTTGGAAGGTTGGAAGTTCGACTAGCAAATACTTCTGTCAATAGCGCTCGACAAATTTGCATGTATAACGTACCTTCACCTTGGTCGTTATCGCCTTCTTCGTCCATCATGTTCACCATCGCCTTGCCAGAAGCCGTCATGTTCTTGTTTAGCAAAACATGTTAGGAAGGGAAAGTGGTAAATGAGGCTTCGTCATCGTCATCTTCTTCGTCGCCGTCGTCCTCGTCAGCTTCTTCAACATGCGTATGAGCATGCGCTTCCTCCTCTTCCACCAGGTTATCCTTGTCCTCATCCTCGTCTTCGTCCTGCCATCCCTCCTCCTCATCACCTGATTCACTTATTGCGTCTTCGTCGTCCTCGCCGACGTCGCTCTCTTCCGACGTATCTTCGCTCCCCGTGCCTTCGCCGAAGTCCATCTCGACGTTTTCGTCCTCCTCGCCTTCATCTTCATCCATGTCTCCATCAGCAAACTGGTCCTCCATCTCCTGTGGGAAGAGTGGTTAGTCTGCGATGGATTCCACACCAAACCAAGACTTACGCCGCCGAACCTAAAAAGACGTCACAATGTCAGGAGACGCAACGGGAGAACGATAAGTCACTTACATCCCAAGCTACGAGTTCCGATAAAGGTCCGGAGTCTCCTCACGGTTGGAGCGATCATCGTCCTCGTCATCTTCGTCCGGCATATTCTCGTCCTCGCCCTTGACCTTTGCGTCTTCTGGTCCTTTGGTCTTGTCCGACGCCCGACTCATCTTGATGGCAATCTTGGACCTATAAAGGGGATTATAACACCGAAGAATCATGCAGGAGAGTGGGGACTTACAGCAACTCGAGCAGCTTTAGGACCGAAGCCACGAGCCCACGAACGTTGGGGGAATTCAAGTCAACTTCTGCCAGTGCGTTGGCAAGCGTGGCCACGATGTTCTTCTCGAGCATGATCTTCGCTAGATGGGTCGGAACATCCTCCACTGGCTTGCGTGCGTTTGAGCTGACGTTGAAGCGCACGGTGAGCAGACGAAGGCACAGATCCGCCAATGCGAGCAGTCGTCCGTATCGTGCGTCGACCGAGTCGGAAGGGTACGGATTTTTGATAGCCCTACTAACGCCCTCTAGTACGAACTTCCGGACGGAGACGAGCTCAGGCGAAACATCCTTGGAGTCTGGAGTTGTTGCGGTGTCCACGCAGAGCGCTACAATAACGGACATGGCCCAATTTCAAAGGTGAATGCGTTTGCGAGAGTCGGGCCCGGACTCTGAGTTCAGCGTGCCAAATGTGATGATCTCCGATAGCAGGAACTGCAAGGCCACGGGGTAAGCTCGTTGACTTCTTCTTGGACGAGTACGAGAGGAAGTCAACCTTGCACGAGTCGTAAGAGAGGAGGAGCTCTGTCAAGCACTGCATCAAGAAGCCGCAATAGTAGAGGTCGAGACTATCTTGCGGATGCGCAGTCGCGTCCTTGGGAGTGTCCGCACTTGAACTTGCTTGGGCGCCCGTCAGGATTGAAATCCCAGAGCTGCCGGCACCCGAGGCGGCGTTTTCCGTTGCCTGGGACGAGGGGGGGTTGACACTCGTCATTAGCTCTCCGATGAGGAAACGGACCACGCTCCCAAGGTAATCCGGGGGAGACGAGAGAGAGCCGAGAACGGGTTGATCTACCAACATCGGCGCGTTGAGAAGGGCATCTGGGGAAGGCTCCGACTCTGTTTTCTTGGTGGCGGCCGCTACATCATCCTTGAGCATGATGTGGTTAGGGACAGAAAATGGCCGATCGAGTCTTGCGAGAGAGTCTGTGACCTCGAGGAAGGCCTTCGAGTGGCGTAAAGCGCGTGCGTTGCTCGCGTGGACATACGTTGGCACATCTACGACTTTGGAGCGGGGGTGGGAGCTGAACCGCTGGACCTCTTGACGCATGATGGAGCACACCGTGGAGGGATCCTCTATAACATGGCGAAGGATGATAGCGATGTATGACTGGCTTCCCCCAACGCCTCCGGTAGATGACTTGAGATTCTGGAGGAGAAGCTGGACGCCACCACGCTTCACGAACTCGAGGGCCATGAAATGATCTCGGGTGATGATTACGAGAAGGCGGAGTGATGAAAGCAAGTCGTCTCTGGGCAAGCCTGAGACCGAGAAGACGCATGCAGAAATCGAAAAGGACAATGCGAGGTGCGAATGATGTAGGCGCCTCAGCTCAACACAAGGGCTAGAAGTCTGCATCGAACAGCAAGCGGCTGCTCTTGGACATCGTGAGCGTGAGACGAGAACGCCTTGACATCGCGAATCGATAGCTTGATGGATTCTTTCTGGAAGCCGCCCACACGACCGATGAACGCGTTGTGGACGTCGAAAATTAAAGAGGGGTGCTCGTCGACCAAACGCAAGGCAAGACTGCCAACATCCACATTCAGGACCTCCCTGCCGGCGTTGAGCTCCTCTCGCCACTGTTCTGCAGTCTTGACAAGCTCCTTGGCCCTTCAGGTTGTGGGTCTGGATCTGCGGCTATTCCCGTTCCTGCCTTCGTCTCCACCTCTGCCTCCATTTCTGCCTCTGCGGGAGCAGGATCCTCTGTTGAAGTTGGTTCAACATCCGGGATAACGGCATCATGTACCGCCTCGGCCGTCGCTTCAGGGGCCGGTGTGTTGTCGCCGCTTGCAGCTGGCGTATCCTCATACATCGTGGTATCAACTGTGGGCTCGGCAGCCGGTCGAGAGGGTTGGTGAAAGCGGAAGGGGTTCGCGAGAAGGAGCTCCGTCGCCGCATTGACGTGATTCTGCGTCCGAGTGAGAGCGCGCTCCACTGCCCATCTCAGCCACTTGCTGGATGCGAGACTCGTTCGGTACGTGAGGCCAGAACGACCAGCCACCACCGACTGGCGTTGGCTCCGCGGCAATATCCGTTTGACCCTCTTCTCCTTCGCCGCCGACTATCTCCAAGATGACTTGAACCACCGATCGGATTAAACCACTTGGTGCCGATACAAGCCAGGATGCAGTCCATGGATCACGAATGAGAGGTAAGATGGCCAGACGGTGTTTGACCAGGAAGTTGTGTGGCTCGAAATAGTCCGGGTCGCCCTCCTTCTTCTCTCTGTTGATCAAAAGGGTAGTCTGTGGAGACTCGAAGATAGGCTTCGTCGAGCCCACAGGGTGAAGGAAGTGGAGGGCAACCTTGATACTGCCGAAAGCATTGCTGATATCGTGGGTAAGCGTCTCTGGACGCTCGGATTCCTTGATGTTGTTGACCTCCTCGACGATGGCCATGAAACGGCGGCAGACGAAAATCAGGGCGTTCATGCCTCCGTTGCGATAAAACGAGATGGCATGCAACGTGGCGGACGTGGAGCGTTCCGCTCATCCTTCGGACAGAACACCAGAAAACATGGCCTCCGGCATCTGCTCTTGATTACACCCGGGTTCTCCTATTTCCCCGCTTCGCAAGCTCGATGTATTGTTGATAGGCTTGGTAGGCGGCCTCGACGAGGTCGTCCTTCTTGCCGGAGAGGATGGGACCAGGAATGCCATTGTTGAACCCGGAGTTTGCTGTGCACTAGCGTCGGCAGGTAGGCAGAAAGTGAAGGGGAACAAGCTTACCCAGCCAACGTGCGCAGAGCTTCGCGGTACAATCCATGGCCATGGCCGCCTCGTGCGAGCCGTAATCCCTCACGATAACCCCGAACACCGACTTCTTCTTCCCAGCGCCGACCGTCGCCTTGTCCATAACTCCACACAAGATGGCTGCTCGGAAAGTTGAACGTCTGATCTACACGGCTTCGCACGAGGCTCCTCGCACGAGCGCGGTTAACCCTGTGGACTGATTTTGCCCTGATATATCAGAGGCGCGCGCATCAGGAATCTCATGCAGAAAGGAGGAAAAGAAAAGGACGCACGACAGGAGTTCCGACGCACAGTAACAGTGCATGCTGCGGCTCGGTTGATTGGTAGATTTCATGGCGCATAGCGTTCTGCGAGTAGACGCCTGCATGCACGACTAAATGTCAACGCTGGTTTAAGAAGAGGATATACGGACGTACAAGTTGGAGAGACTTTACAGCGCGCTGCAGACTTCTTTCGCGATCGACTCGTCGTCCTTATCCCCGCCCTGAACTGGCGTGGCTTTTCAATGGCTCGAATCTGGACATCATGAGCCCAGATGGGTGATGGACACTGACATGACGAGGGCGACGAAGGTGCCTAAAAACTGTCTGAAGGTTTAAAGGTTTAGATAACAAGACGCGACACGCACCGACAGAATGTTATTCCACTGGTTCTTTCCGATGAATTTGATCATAGTCCCGTCATGAATGAGCTGTACGAAGGGAGATGCGAGAGATGCACCAAGAGAAATGCGTGAAGTGAATTGACTACAAGCCAGACTGAATTCGGAGCACGTGACCTTGCTGAGAATTCGGAAGCGAAAGCCTTATTAAGCAATTGTCTCTGACCAGCTGGCCTCCTTGGAACCCACTCCACCGTGCACGACTGCTGGGTTACCGTCGGCGACGACAGTGGCAAACGACATCGCTTCCTCGTCTCTTGCACTCTCCGCCCTCAAACTACGATCAACTACGCCATCCAGTCACGCTTTCCTGAACTTCCTCCGTGGTCTGGGGAGGTTGTCGTTATGGCTATCGGGACGAAGAATCGGGTGGTGGGTTTGAGAGGGCGCGCTCAAGTCGCTCTGGCCGATGCTGCCGTGCGGATGTGCGTCTGTTCCCCCTCTTTCCTCACGGCGCATCTCAAATTTGACGCGATTCTAGGTTTCTTTTACGCGTGCAGACCGACCTCTCCACCGTGGAAGGCCTCAACTGGCCTCTCGACATCCCAACGGACATATGATCACGATGTGGCTCGCGTCTCTTTCCCCTTACGTCGAGCTACGAGTAGACACAATGGATCCTTTCGTTTGTATCGTTCACGCACGCTCGAGGAGCGACGACCGTAGTAAATGAACTCTGTTTATACCTCCGACCTAAGATCATGCAAGCGAATGTGGGGTCATGCGTAGATTGAGGCGGGTAGATGAGCATGTGCATAGGAGATGGAGGTAGGTAGATAGGTGCACGAGGGAACGATGTAGGCAACTCGGATACAGTGTGCATTTCATGACACAGCTCGGCCGTGCCGATGCGAGTCGAAAGCAATGGAGGAAGAAAACAGAAGGGAAGGGTTTAAATAGATAACCCACAAGGCCATCCTCAGTGTATGGCACCTGCATCGAGCCCACCCAGTCACAACGGTATCGTCCCTCTTGTCATCCACGCCATCCACCATGCCTCCGTAACATCTTCCACGCAGGGCATCTTCCGCCGCCGCCACGGCGGCTACAGCTTGAAGCGCACAGATGGGAACGTGACGAGATCCAGATCGGAACAACAGTATAGGAAGCACTTCTATGAGGCCGAAGGCTTTGGCTCCGTGTCGCCTGCCGGATTCTCGAAGATGCGTGACGGCGAGGCCCTCGTGAACCGGAAGGGACCAACGGGGCGACCACGTCCACGACGATTTGTACCTGACAAGGGGAACGCGCGCGGAAGTGTCCGCAGAAGTGTCGGATCCAGGATCGAGGCTACACGACTGTTGGCAGCCAGAGAAAGACGGCAAAGAGCAGATACGGCACGTACGTTTGTCCTGTGGGAGTCACGATCCTGCAAGAGGGATGAAATGGCGACTTGGAAATGCTGGCCGAATCGACGAGGGTACAAGCGCAAATGGATGGTCTGCCGGAGCCTGTGGGGATCACCGTGAGGACGAGAGGAGAAAGAAATTGAAGATAAAGAGGAAAAGAAAGATATTGCACCAGGTCGACGACGGGGGCCAGCACCACTCGACGCACGCCAACACGGAATTCATAAGAAAGCCATGCGACGCGCGACCTGCATGCGCGCGGCACACGACCGAGGTCGCATGCCAGCGAGCACACACACTTGAGAGTGGTGGGGCGAGGGCGGGAGCAGGGACGAAAGAAGGTGGCGACGACGTACGAGGACGGCAAGGACGACGAGGTCAAACAGCAGTGGCAGCGGTTTGGGCGACGGCGGCAACGGTCACGGTCCTCGTTTGCGAGGCGAGAATCCTGGCCGAACGTTTGCGCTTGTGCCCCCGACGAGATGGTCGTCCGGAGCCTGTGGGGGTCACCGCGAGGACGAGAGGAGAAGAAGAAGAAATTGAAGATAAAGAGGAAAAGAAAGATATTGCACCAGGTCGACGACGGGGGCCAGCACCATTCGACGCACGCCGACACGGAATTCATAAGAAAGCCATGCGACGCGCGACCTGCATGCGCGCGGCACACGACCGAGGTCGCATGCCAGCGAGCACACACACTTGAAAGTGGTGGGGCGAGGGCGGGAGCAGGGACGAAAGAAGGTACTTAGCGACGACCGAGGACAGGAGATTCCCACGCGCCATGCCGGCGGTGGTCTAAACCGGAGATCCCCGCGCGCTGGCGCAGGCGCAGGCGCACTGGCAGTGGCAATCGCTTCTCGTCATCGTCGTCCTCGACCTCGAGCATCGGTCCCACGGCACATCCGACACCGCGAATTGCGGCTTTCGCGACAGCTCCCAGGCAGAGCGCCGCATGCCTGCGCGAGCTCGCCTGCCTTTGCGTTAGCTATTCGTAGTCGGTCGACTCGGTCGCCGTCGTGGTTCCTATCTGGCTCTTCTCCACTTTTCCTTCCGCCCCTCGTCATCAGAAAATTGGACGTTTTCCTCTCACCACATGTCGCATTGTGCGGTCCAGGTTAGTCTTAGTCCAGGGTCTTCCTCAGCCGCGCTTAGATTCGGACGCCAATGCTCATCATCCCCCAGGTCTTTTCTACGCACGTCAACGACGACGTATCATCTCCTGTCGACCGTTCCGTCGCCTATTTCTCTCAAGTTCTGCTCGCTGGGCTGCTGGGCATTGGCGGCGCACGTTCAGTGCTCAAACCACAGGAGAAGAAGTCTGCAGAGGCGGAAAGGCCGAAGAAGCAACCGCCGCTGTCAATGTCTGCGCGTCCGACGGCCTGAAAAATCGACTCGTGACTGTCCAGGGACGGTGTCGGTGCACAATCGAATGTGACAAGAACGACGGCGGGACACTCGGCCGCGCCTCGTGTCCACGAAGTGATTATAGCGAGTGGTAAGTGTCTGAACACGCTGCCGCTCGTCGAGCTCAACAACGCCGCCGCGGTCGTATAAAAAGCAGCCCATAATGCCCCCAACTGGCACCCACATTCGCTCAAGAACGACATGGCCGACCTCTACTATCCCATGGGCCTCTACGACCCTCACAACGGTACGCACACTCCCTTATCACACCCACGCCTCAAGGCAGATCCTGATCTCCCCCCCCTTCACAGATCCCCTGCTCACCACGTTCGCGGCGTGGTCATCCCAACCCTTGCAGTCATCCTGTCCCCCCGCCGGTCTTGGCCGGGACCAGTCCAAATGCGAGACAAGCACCCCGGATTTCTCTATCGATCTCGTGTCCCCCCCCGGTCTCTTCCGCGCGAGCCCCCCGACGCTTGACTCTTCCGTGCTCCCGCCTTGCGCGCCCAGCGACCCTTTCGACACTGACGGCGCTCGCGCTCGCTCTCTCCCCGGTCCCATACGAACTTCCAAAAACCAGGTCTTAGACCACGGCGCCCCTCCTGCCCATGTCCCGCGCCCTTCCAATTCTTTCATCCTCTTCCGCACAGAACTCTCGTCACGGTATCGAGACACCGTCAACTGCAGCAACCGCGACTTCAGCCGGTTTGCCTCCGGCGTATGGCGCTCGCTGTCGGACAAGGCCAAGGGAGCGTACAAGGAACGGGCCAAAGCGGCCAAAGCTGAACACGCTCGAAGACATCCCAACTACCGCTACTCGCCCAAACGACGCTCGAAGACGGGACAAAAATGCGACGATGCCTCGAAAGATACCTCCGGTGTGCAGGGCCTCCAGCTCGTCGAGCTTGTGACGCGAGAAGTCGAGGTCGCGAACGCGGGCCAGGGCGGTGACAGCGACGCCTTTCCCTCCGCTCTCACTGTGGAAAATAGTGCTCTACCCGTTAATGCGACAACCCCCTCCTCTTCTTTTTGTTCTTCGCCCTCTCCGCCCTCTCCGCCCTCTCCGCCCTCTCCACCCTCTCCACCCTCTTTCCTCGCCCCTTCTTCCCCGTCCTGCCCCATATCCCCACCGTCCGTCTCTTCGCCGCCCGTTCCCCTCTCCCCCTGTGCCGCCGCCGAACCTTCTTCGCCGCCTTCCGAAGTGACTGCCTGCGATTCCCAGTGGGAGGCCTTCATCGCTGGACTCGCTGGCCAATACCATGACCAACGCGACGCCGCGTGGACGTCCGCTCCCATCCCGCTCTCGCACCAGTCGCCTGGGTCCCCTGCCAACGAGCTGATCGAGCCGTACGACATCGACTGGGAGAAGGTCATGGCGGAGATCATGGCGGGCCCTCCCGACACATCGTATACTGTCCAGCCGCCGCTTACCGCCAATGGCGCGGACGCTCCTCCCCTGCCCGTCGATGCACCCGCCGAGCATCCGTCTTTCCCACTTCTCCCACTCGGAAGCACGGAGCTCGATTCTTCCGACTTTTGGTCCAGCGCGCTGTACCCCTCAGCCTTAAACGAATCGTTCGACGCCGTCCCGAGAAGCGCGAAAGTCGGCTCTCTCTTTGAAGACTTGTCTTGGACCGAGTTTCTCGCCCTTTTCGATTGATTGGGGCCGTTGCCATTGCATATGTCCCTTTTTTTTGGTCGTGCCCCTCTGCTTACTGCCTTCCTCGATATATTCGCCTCCACACCCCTCTCAAAATTTGTTCTTTTATTCCGACCCAAGCTATGCAAGTGCGTCTCCCCGGTTTCTCTAGAACGCCGCAATGCCGCGATTTGCGTTTTCTTCGAAGGAAGGACCTAATATTTACCTCTTTTTTACTTCCCCTTTTGATGATCGATTCCAGCGGTATCCTTCTTCTCCCCACCTTTCGTGTCATATTTCACTCGTTGTGAGGCTATGTTTTCGTACCTCCCGCTTGCGTCGTGCGGCCTGTTTGTTAATACGGTCCTTCTGTCCCCCTATCTCGGTTTCACAGTGCTCATGCGTGCTCACCTTGCCCACTTACGTCGATCAAGATGGTGTGTACGATGTGGCTTTTTCATTTTCTCACTGTATGTTACACGCGCAGCACGACCATGACTGCTAGCTGGAACTTCGGAGTGCTCGCACAGGTCTACCTTCGGAGTCGTGAGTCCTTTATTGGCACTTTCAAGGGTGATACTAGGACCCAATCCCGCTCCGGAATCTAGAATGACATAGGCCCCTGCCTCAGCAACTGTGGTTCCGGTTTTTCTCGCTGCGGTTCATATACCAAATCTTCAGAACCGCCTGCTCCCATCTGTGAAGTCTGGGAAGGCAGGGAGTTCGGCGACGACGAAGCCCTCCCCGCGAGCAATCTCTTTGACGTTTCGACCAGCCCTGAATCGGTTGCCGTCGAGGGTGACGTCCTTCGTCCGCGATGCATTCAAGGAATTTGTCGGAAGCAGGAAAATCTCGTCATGGAGTAGCCCAACTGCCACAGTGCTGCTCAGTGCAAGGCGGGCCCCCTATACCAACCTCCGGCGCTCCCAACTCCACGAGTCACCAGATTGCATGGAGTATATTCACAGGGCTAATGTCATTTCGCCTAATATGATCCCATTGTCCGCGTATAGATCATCCTTTTTATATACTCTTCGTTAGCAGGGATGCGTCCATACGCGCTTCGGCGGGTTATTTCACCTGAGCCACCATGACACTCATCTTTCACCTTCGGTCTGCTTAGCCATAATTCGTGTGTATCTGTTCATTTTCGAGAACATCGGCGGACCAATCGATCATCCTCTAATACTACCACCGGGAAGGATTGTGACTTGCTTTGATGGTGACAGCGACAATTGTATAAGTGGACATACGAGAAACACCGTTTTAATATCGTACACTGCAGCTGGTTGGACCTTAAGTAGCCTTCTCCTTGCCCTTTCCCTTCGACTTCACCCCAGCTTTCGTCGAGGATGCCCCTTCGCCAGTAACGCCACCTGTGGTACTCTCTTGGCGCTCCCCTTCCTTTGTTTTCACCTTCCCGGAGCTCTGACGACTATCACGACTTCCCGAAGGGTCAGAAGGGCCACGCCCTGCTGTCGTACTGGAATGACTGTTCGCGCCCTTTGAAGGTGGATTGGCTCGTGGCGAGCTTCCGCTTGACAGAGGCGTGGACGGAGCTGTGTTACCCTGCTGCTGCTGACGGCGCGGACGCTTCCTAGAAGCAGGTCGATCGGGAGAAGAGATGGAAAGGGGACGAAGGTCGTATACAAGATCCACCGTACGAAGGTTGCGGACATCGTAAGGCAAGAGCGACGCGACCCATACCGGGTCGTAACAGTTGCGGTAGAGATCGGGTGGCGCTACAGCCTCTGTGTTGATGCGAGTAGAATGTTTCCTAGGCCGAGGTTCCGACCCCGGGACAGCCCGTCTGCCGACGCGAGGAGCGCGTTGACTGGAAACGATCTCGTCAAGAGACCACATCCAGCTTGAGAGCGGTCGACTGCGCCACACAGGCGAGATACGAATGTACGATTTGTGGCCAGGAGCGACACCTTCTTCCTCAGAATCAGACTCGTCGGAGCTAACACCTTGTGTACCCATTCGAGTGAAGAGGTCGGCATGTCGCGGGAAGTATCTGATGATAACTTCTAGGCGCTTCTCATAAAGCTAGATTTTCTTTATGTGAGCCACGGAAAGCAATCTAAGGAACAACATGTATCTCACCCTGGTTTTCCGTGAGCTCCTGGATGCGCTACGCAAGCGATAGTCCACCTGCTCAGGGGTTTCTGGCGAAAGGATCCTCCTGTTGTAAGCAGTTCGTGCCGTCTTAAAGTGCTTAACTATGGCCCAAAGCACGCGCTCGAAGACTCGGAACGGAAGATCCAGGGGTTCCGGATAGGCGTACATTCCATGATTGACACAGTCAAGAAAACTCTGGGTGTAGACATGGAACGCGGCTTGATTTACTGGATGAGAGCGATCAAGAGTGAAGTCCAGGCGAAAGGATTCGGCGGTGATTCGGATGCAACCGGCGCGTTTGTGAATGAAGTCATCGACCTGTTGTTCGGTGAACGGAGGGGGTATATCGGCGATTGCTTCCAGTGATAGGATATTAAGGAGCCGAAGGAGGTGTTTGCGGATGTGAGACTGTCAAGCCTATGTAAGAAAGCACCCGTTGACGATGCAATGTCACGACTTACTCGAAATAAAACCAATTGAGGGTGATCCGCCACCTCACGGTCCAGTAGGCGCATATCTGTCATGTAAACCTTTCCAGGCCCCTTTCCCTTAACCTTCCGAGAAGGCGCTGGTTGCAATCCCGCGCTTGCGGCCTGAGTCGCGACAGATTCTAGCTTGGCCAACGCGGCATCAATTCTACAGGATTGCTCTTTGGACTGCTCATTTAGCTGGCTTCCTAGCGTGGCGCAGCCTTCCGAGATCAACGAGAAGACGTAGGCCATATGAGGGTCGTTCATCCCTGTTCCCGATCCAGTCGCGAACGACGGTGGCGAATCTGAAACATATCGTGAGCATTTATCATCTCCATTGAAAGAGAGAGAAAAGGACTCTGCCGCTCGGAAGCGATCCTTCTTCCGAGGTGATCCCTCCTGAAGCCTGTTCTTGTTCTAGAGAAGATGAGCTGGCAGTTGTGTGAAGCAAAAGGCACTAACCTGAGTGTTGGCTAGGGGGAACATCAGGACCTTGTGGACCTGAAAACGAATGAGCACCCGGGCCGTGTAACAGTCAAAGGGATGCTTCTGACCTCGCTGATTGCCAGAGGAAGCTGTCGAGGAAATTAACGGAGGAGTAGAAAAAGCCCCAGACGAAGGAGGGAATGAAAAGTTCGCCGAGGAACCTGTATACGGAGGGGTAACGAAGCTGGATGTTAAGCACCGCTGTTTCGCCAAATAGTGGCTTGAAGCAACTGACCGTCCAGCAACGTTCTAGATTCAGACGGCGAGGCATTTGGTGGGTCAGCCTGAGCAGGACCTTGAAATTGGTTGGTGTTTTGATTCCTTGAATTCGTGATGTGCGACTGGGATATAAGTAAGTATCGACCTTCCCAGCCTAAGACGATAAGACCTGTTATTTACTTTAGATGGGGACCGTGATTTCTTCCTGGTGCGTTTGAGGGTCGCGCGAGCCTTCGCTCCCTCCGTGTCCCCATTTGTTCCTTCCTCGTCAGTTTCGTCACTGGCAGCCGAGATGTCATCGTATCTCATCCATTGTTCTTTTTCAGCTTCGTTCATTGGTGTGACATCCTGGAAAAACATGAGCGTTCCGCAAGTCGGAACCAAGTCAATGTACACACCTGATCCACAAACTCGTGCTCGCGAGCTGCTCTTGCAGCCTGGAAATGTCCCGTTAGCTTATCAGAGAAAGGCGCGCTTTGAATGCCCTCCAATGGCTCTACTAACCGAGGCGGAGGCTTCGGGTTGAACTTCTTTATTGAGTTGGGGGTGAGATTCTTCCATTGCGATATCTGCATCCTCAATGTGGGAACCAGAGTAAGTACCACGATCCTCCGTACGGGAGTTTTCAGCGGTTGGTCTGCCCTGAGGAGCATAAAGTGTGGGTCAGTGGACATGAGCGACGACGCACTGACAGAACATCGCTGACCAATTGAACCCACTGTATGGGCGATCGACTCAACCATGTATGCGTCGCAGAGTCCGTCTCGTTTCCTTCGAATGCTGCTTGTGCTTTGGGACCTGGCAGAGACGACTGCGTAGACGGTCCCCTAGCCTGTATTGGAGTTAGCGCGAACTTACGGCGATAGAAGCCACAATGTTACTGTAAGTCCCTTCCGATTCTTCAAGTTACGAGTGTGCATGAGCTGGTCATGGTTATCACGATGGAGTTCAGAGCAAGGGTGTTTGACCCGCTACCTTCTGCAAGTGCACATTTCCTTTCATGAACCCGGGGAATGAGTGGGTCTTGTTCATTTTGTCGAAATGGGCATCTGGGTCTTCTGGGTTTCGGTCAGAGTCAAACTCTGGAGGTGCCGTACGTTTCTTCCGTGGATGAAACGCGAGGGAGGGAGATGTATTCTCAGAGCTGGGTTCCGCAGGACTAGGCGCGAGAGGGCCCGGCGTAGGGGCGGTCATGGTAAGTGGCAGCCACGGCCAGTGTCACCAGGAAGAGGAATACTTCGAGGATGGCAAAACGAGCGGATACTTGAAGTTTAAACCACGACAAACAGCAAGATTGAATAATAGACCATTGCATTCATTGTTCGGCGGCGTGCCATTGCAGTGAGAGGATCGGCGCTTCGTACCGCCGGCATATCAGTGCGGTGACGCGCGTGCGAATGGTACATTGTTGAGGGCGGTGGGCGTTACTGGGAACTCAACGTACTCATCCGCCGGATCCGCCGGACCCTTTCGAGTTCCCCGCACCACACTCGGGGCTTCTCGCATTTCACAAGATCTCAGCACGCGGCATTGGCTATGCATGTCGCGGACGATACTGTACCAGTAGGGCTACCTGACAGGTGAGTCTATGCGGTGTGCGGTTTCAGTCCACAGCGTACACTCATACACAGGGCGATCATCGTTTCCCACTCTCTTCCCTACCTCCTCTCGTCGCCCATCCCGTCAACCCCGTCCCTCCTATACAACACCCGAGTCCTCGATTGCTTCACCGCCCTCCCACGCGACCGACGGCGTGTGTCCGTGCATCGCACGCGGCAATGACGTCGATCGCGTTCAGTGCAGGGCTCGGGGTAGACGTCACCAGTCTGAGGATCTGTCTCGCCCCCGGTGTGTTTCCCTTCGGCTTTCTGCCTATTCGCCCACCAACACGCGTCTATCCTTCGTTCGCAGCGTTCACAGGCGCGTGTGCGCACGTCTCGGCATCCCCTCTACATTCTGACGCCCTTCCCTGCCTCCCGCCTGTCCTCTGTTTCCCTGCTCTTTCCCAAACTCGCAAATCGTCCTCAAATGTGCGCTTGCGTCCGGGGTTTGGCACACAACGATTGAAACACACCAGCACGCCGTGCTGGCGGGGCCGCGTTCTCTACAATCGATGCCAGGAGTCACGCACCTCCCGATTCACGAACAAAGCTCACCGTGGCGGCCAAAGCTATCGGCCTCTTCGCGTGGGCTGCCCTTTCCCGCCACCACTCTTCTCAACTCCAACGACAGCCCGAACCGCGTCTTCCGTGCGGCGGCTCTCTGGAACGCGGTTCGCCTGCTCAGAGACGATGTGAACGCTGTCGAAACAAGGTGAGCACGCCGTTCATCTCGAATAAGTCGAACACTGACCGGTATCACCGCCACCAGTGAATATTACCAATGTCAGCCCACCGCCGCGACGCGCGACCGCCACAGACCGCACCGGGTCGCACCATGTGTCGATGCGAGGCTGCCTGTCGCGTTCCAGTCGTCGCCAAGGCTCAGAACCTCATGGCGTCCAAGGTGCGTGTTCATCGTGTCATTGCGCGGGACTTGAGCTCACATCGCGCTCTGTTCACCCTCGTAAACGAGCGGCTGTACGCTCACCTCGACATTGGTGACACCTTCCCCAGCATGCCCGTCCAGGTCATCTCTTGAAGACCTCGCCTTACCACCTTTGACGTCGATGGGACGACGGGGAACGCGCGACGGTGGCTGCGAAGGCGGCAGCTAGGGCGCGGGAGGTGGACGTGAGACGAGCTCGTGTAACGCTCTACTGCAGCTCGAGCAGGGCCCACGCGACGTCGCCATCAGCAGCTAGGGCGACAGCCGGGACAAGCGACGAGCTCGACATAGCTCGAGTTCGAATGGCACGCGCGCGACAGCGATGTCGCCGTCGGCGGCGGTGGGAAGAGGGCGGCGTCATGGAGGAAGAGGCGAGACGTTCGGACATTCCGAGGTTGAAGCGGGACGTGCGTGACAACAACGGACCTTGCTTATTGTTTTATGGAATTTGACTGTTTTTAGACTGGCAACGGCGAACGTTTGTCTTTAGAAATACATAGATCATGTTATACGAAATGTGAACGACATCCGCGCACGGCCAGTGCAGCTTCACCTCTTTGCTTCACCAATTCAGTCTCTTCACCGGCACGCAGCTCCCTCCCTGACCCCAGCTCACCGATATACACGCTACATTGACCCACTTCGGTGCCCAGACCCTTCAGAAGCCGTGCGTCGACGGGCGGTGCCGATCTCACATCAGCTGCAGGTCGTCTGGTAAAGTGGATGAGTGTCGTAAAGAGGAGACGAGAACAGGGGCGCAAACATACCAGAGAGCGCGAAGGGCATGACGACGTGAGTGAACGCGAGCGCGCACTTTGCACTGTGGGTGCCGTCGCCATTTTTACTCCCGCTCTTCCGTGCCCCGGGCAGCGCTCATCCGCACTCCATCTTCTTCGACCGGAAGCCAGGGAGAGGTGCCCGTCCTTGCCGCCCTCCCAACGTGGGAGAGCACGGCGCACGTGTGTTTCACTGTGGGCATCGTCGCCCGCCTCGTCGCCGACCCACCGCCCTCACTCTCTCGCCGACCCACCGCCCTCACTCTCTCGCCGCCCCTCCGCACTCGTGCGGCGTCCCTATTTGCCCTCTTCCAGCAAGACCACCAGGAATCGTCATGGACAAAGGGCCTCTTCGTGTCAAAGGGCATGCGGATCTGGTCATGATCTTCGTTAGGGTGTATCGTTGGGCGGGGTCTTCCTTGAGCGCAAGGTGGGTGCTGCAGACACGTTGGGTGAGAATCCAAATGGGAATCAGCAAGGCGAGGTCCTGCTCGTGGAAGAATGCGAAGGAGAACGACCAGTCGTCGGGAGAGTCGCTCGATCGCAGGACGAACGACAGCAAAGTTTTCGAGCGCGCGGGGAAGGTGTGCGCAATGAAAGCGTGGATTGGGCAGGTAACGTTAGAGGCAAGTCCTCCAAGGCTTTTGGATAAGAAACGCACGGAGAAATGACCACGAAACACGGGCCCCCGCGTGGCTGCACCGTGGCCCGTTCTGCAGGCACGTCGATCTCGACACCGATTTTGTGTAGACTTCCATGCCGTTCTCATTTCACAAAGCGTGGTAGGCCACGCGCCTTGGGGACGACGCGCGGACGATGTCGGCGTCTGGGTATGCGTAACTGGGAGCCGGAGTGCTACAGGATAGAGTAAGTCACACTTCGTCTGCACCGTTCATGGCACTCACTTTGATGCTCTCTGACCCTCCATGAACATACTTGACGTGCTCCCGCGGACATACGGATGTGTGGGCGACAGGTCGAAGGGAGATATACTGAGTAAACGCGAGGGATTGTTGCACAATACTTACGTGCATAAACCCGTCTCGCAAAACTCGCTCGTTCCCACGGGCACGTGCCGGTGGTTGAGTTGCCTAAACGTACGTTCGTACAGTAGGCCGCCGTCGTAGTACTACCGTCTGTATACGGTCTACGTACACTACTATGGCGGAAAAAGTCCAGCTCGTCACTTGTCGCCGATACCCCCATTCATTTCGAGGCGCAGAGTGGTCCCGTGTCAGACTCCCCGACTTTGTGCTTTGCGTAGAATGCCAGGCCGGTGGCAACCTGAACACGTTGGCAGAAAGATGCCGGTTCATCAGTTCGTGAAGCTATGTCCATCTAGTCATTCGTCTCTCTCACTTACATATCTATAGACTTTCGTGTTCTCGTAAGAGACGAGACACAAGTTGGGGGCTGTCGTTTTGAATTTCGGGAGGTAAAACCTGCAATCGAACCCGAGTTTCGTCTCGGGTTCAGCACATTCCTTACAAAAGAAGTCGCCCTGTTCCAACTGGTAAACCTATTCCACAAGACCCCCTTGCACACTCTATTTACGGACGGCTATTGAAGAATGCAGTTGCCGCGATCTTACGGCCTGTGTTGGAAAAACATAAACTTCACATGAATCTCCCGGCCGTCATCCATCGCCACATTGAGATGAAAGTGAGGGCCACATGTGGTGAGTCTTCTTTCGATTGTGTATATGCGCAGTAATATCTAAAGTGTCTTGGATTTAGATTTTTGTGGTACCGGGTTACTGTTCTGCACTTGGATGTGCATTATCTGCGGGCGGGAGATATGCGACTCTTGCAAATCAGACGCGAACGTGAGCACAGAACATTCATGCGGGGTCAAGTAGTGTACTATAACTCACTCGTGGTAGACGTTCCCCAAGATCCACTGCTCAGCGACAAGGTTGCACCACAATGGAGATGACTATAGACCAGTAACAAGGTTCTCTGAATCGACTATTGAGGAAAATTTATCATTTATGAATGATATGCTTTCACAATCAAGGTGAGACCATGTCCACTCGTCGTTGATGCGCTAAAATGTCGACCAACTATAGTCGTGAATCTGTGTGGGACCTTCCGCCACCAATACCAGAGCCAGGGGGTCCTGTTAGGATTCCCATACTCGATCTTTTATCCGGCACTTCAGGAGAAAGAATCTTTGCCGCTGCTTGCCTTCATGGGTACCCTGTTGTTGTTTCGGGGATGGAAGATTCCTTACAACACGTCTGGACACCGCAGTCCTTCATAAAAGAGTATGGTTCTAAGCTTGTCACCCTCGTTGACACCCAGCTGGACCAGATATCGGCGACAAAGTACTCGGTCAAACACTTCTTTGAGCAGTTTGGGAAGTACGATTCCCCAACAAGGGTGAGATGGAAGCTGAAGGTATGCGCATCGCTTCATCGATGGAATGCACACCGGCTTCATGCCTAAGTTCACAGGACTGGCCGTCAAAAGCAGCTTTCATCCAAGAATTCCGTAGTCGATACGAGATATTGATGAATGCACTTCCTCCCGGGATCCGAGATTGGATCAGGCGGGATGGCCGCCAAAATCTGATCGCGTACTTCGCTTTGAATGCGATGGATCCTGACATTGGTGAGCGATTTAGGGTTTCCGTTTGCAACAAACCTCAGCCTGTATCATTCTCAGGACCGAAAATGTACAACGCTCTCTGCACTGGAACCGGAGACGACGACAAACATGCCACGACATACCTCCACGAGGATATATGTTGCGCATTCAATATAATGCTCTACTCTGAGCTTCGTCCGAACGGGGAGCCCGGGGCCGCTCGATGGGACATCATACACCCAGACGACACAGACCTTTTCCGCCGGATTGCTATCGAGGAGAATATGTGCAACGGTCTGAAAGACCCTATACACTCTCAGGAAACCTATCTTAGCCCTAGCGCAGTGGACAAACTACGATCTCGCGGAGTCAAAGTGTGCACAATATTCCAGGAGGTTGGAGACCTTGTTATGATCCCAGCCAAATCTCCCCACCAGGTATGACTCGTAGAAGGACCTGGCATGGTTGACTGAATCCTTCTCGGTAGGTTACGAATTTGTCCGACGCCAACAAAATCGCGTGCGATTTTCTTAATCCCTTGCGTCTTCGAGATACCGAGGTTGTCGCCCAAGAACTGCGTGACCATCGTCTCTCTATGGCGGAGGGAGAGGATGTATTGCAGTTCTATAACGCACTTTGGTGGGCCTGGATCCATTTAAGGGAACGCCTGGATGAGCTCGAGTCTCGCCCTCACGCCCTCTTCTCCACACAAGTCGCTCTTGACGCTTCTATATTTGACCATCCAATGGATGTGGACGGTCCTATCGTCAATCACCCGCCAGGAGCAGACGAGGTCGCACTCCATCATCACTCACCTCTCCTGTCTCCAGTCGCCAACGTTGATGCCTCCTTAAGCCACATGCCGAGGCTAAGGGAGTCCTCCCTTCATCCTACGGCCGCCGCTTCCTCATCCTCCTCGACGTCTGTAATTGAACCTGTCTCTACGCCCAACGTCGCGGATAACGTAGGTTCGGGGAGCGAAGTTAAACTGACCAAGGCCGGCAGAAAGAACAGGAGGAAGAAGGAAAAGCGTTTTCAATCCGGTGGAATTTCACCGGACGCGCGGTTCACCTGCCCTCTCCAAGCGAAGTGCGACTGGAAGCATCCAATGAACCGGGATCATATCATTCATCATTTGTCTGTATCTCTATACCCACTTCGTCACATCCGACCTGACCGTCCTCCTTGTAGGGAAGTCGTGCACACTGCATCTGTGAGATACCTCGAGCGCGAACCCAAGTCACGGACGCATCATAGAAACGTCCTCCGCAAGATCGATGGCGACGAAGAATTTATGCAGAGACTGATATCGTATCTTAAGCCAGCAGCATAATACAGGCCTTCCCATCCTTCTCCAATCTACGGCTCAGACATACTTACGACTTTTGCGGGGACGTATTCAAATATTCGACGTGTATGATATGTTCAACTTAGACATCGAGTTCCTATGTGGCAATGTAACTTTCCTACCTCGAGTTCACCTGAGCCTATCTTCGAATTGCCGTCCACCCTCTTCGCCCACCGCATGAAAGAGTCATATGTACACGGGCAAGGCATATGTGTTAAGTGCATTACAAGGAAACACCTGGATATGTACACACGACCCCCCGCCAGAGGAAAGGTCCGTGAAAATTCTGTAGCGACGAGAGAACTACTGTCTATAATGGGGCACATGTTGTGAATAACCATTGCTCTGGTATATCTTCAACAGGACCTGGATGCCGATCAGCATGGCACCAGTAACAGTAAAGGGAGATATCGTTCGACGGGCACCCGACCGATGAGTGCGCCAAAGCCTTCGTTTTAGAACCGAAGCTGCCCATCGATTTGTACATGGCAACGGAGGTGAAGGACATAAACGAGGACGTACGTGCCATGGCGAGTGACGACCAGTAGCTGCAACGTGGAGGAATTCGCAGCTTGAACGCATGGCCAGAGACCTTGGATCGCCGAGAAAACCCGAATACCCTGGATGAGCGTGGTCTGACGCGAGCACTAGCGGAGATACGCACCTAGCAGAAGTATAGCACGGCCCCTTGCTGAAGATCGTCGGGGAAAAACGGGATGTTTGATTGAGACACCGTGTTGTCGAAGCCAGAGTCGACTAGTCCTTAAAGTAATTCAGTTCCAAGAAGAACTTGTAGCACCCGCTCGTCTTGCTGATGCGTGTGAGGGCCTGGCTTCCCCTGCTGCCGATTGTCAATGTCGACCGCAATGCCCTCGAGGGGTCTGACTGTCCCGAGCCCGCGGAGGAGCTTGCGTTCGAAGATGGCGGCGCCGACGCCGACGATCTGGTCGCAGGTCGATGATAACGAGGGTATAGTACGTCCGTGGCGCCGCGCGACCTCGGGGTCTGATACGGTCGTCAGAACAGAGAGCACGGCGAGGCGCCCACGATGGTGGTCTGTCGTCGCCAGTGGATACATTTGCAAGGTACGGGCATTCAGCGTGCTGAGAAATAAATGATTGTCGAGTGGACGTACATGTAGGTTGGCTGGGAGCTAGTCGCATGCATGCTGAGACACGAGGGGTCGGCGGAAAAGGGTAGATCTGGTCGGAAGTAGCCGTTATCGTTGAGGATGGAGAAGAGAGAAGAAAAGAAAGAAGACGAACGTGGTGAGACTGAGCTAGTTAGTACCTGGTCTCTTGTACCCCAATGATTCAGGGACGACCACGAGCACTCGGTTGTATATGGATTCAAATATTTGTAGTGTCCATTGACCGCTTGCAGATGAACCGATCTGCCTCATGAACTGAACCGTGTTCGCTGCCCAAATCCTCCTGCATGAACAACTGTGAGCGAGCAAGAGTTGAAGGCTAGTCTCGGATCAAGACCCTCGGCTCCGCAGGCTCCGCGAGAGGGTCTCGTCGCAAAGTAGGGGTTTTGATGGGGGTCAGGGGGGGTACTACAAATTCGTACACTTCGCTACGTTTCCATCCATAAGAAATCTGTAGTGTCAGTGAAGCTCCAGTGAAGGTCCTGCGTCGTTTCCGCACTTGCCTCCCGCCGCGAGCATGGACGAGCCCGCCTCCACTTCCTCTCAGCAGCAACACACCCAGAAGATCAGGAATGTTCTTACATGCATCAAAGACAACAAGTTCACATCTCTGAACACCTTCCTTCTCGCTTTCTATGCCTCAACCGACGATGAGATCAAGACCAAAGTCGGGAACAATCTGCGCTACACGGAGGGCAAGACCTACGGACCCGACGCCATCGTCGAGTCCTGGCTTCAACGAGCTCTGACGAAGCGGACTGCTCAAATTCTCGTCAAGGAGTCCACTCGAACCTACCACAACGACGAGCTTTGTCTCTCCTCAACCAAGGTCACCGTCGCTTACCTCTCGACAAACTTCGGTCTGCCCTCGATCATGCGCTTATATCAGCGCGTTCTTCCTTGTCTGTGGCTTCTTCTGTACACCCTGCTCACGGCGGAGAACGACTACGAACGGTGGAACAGACGGACCAAGGAGGGGAAGGAGGAAATGGCAGAACGGGTACGTGGTCGTTCAACCGTTTAATCATATCTGCTCTCTCAATATGCCCTAGATTATTCTGGTTATCATCAGCATGTTGCTCTTTGGCCGGAACCGCGCCACCGATGCCTTTCAACTTGTCGTCGGAATATTTCTCTCAAGTTCCGGGGCGGGCAAACGTATCATCGACGTCTTCAATCATATGGGTATCTCGGTCAGCTATGAGTGAGCCATGCTCCTTGTCTACGTCCTGGCAATTCCTCACATCATGTAGTACGACACAACGGTGTTTAACGACACTAACTGAGGACGCCCGCGCTACAGCGCGGGAGTTTATATCTTCCTCCGAGAACCTGTGGGGTTTGGTGTACGATAATATAAATTTCACGTTGCGCAAATCATCGCAAAGGCTGGATTCAGCAACCGAACAAATCAATGCAACAATGTCGGCTATATTCTCTCTCCCCGGCAAATTCACGCGCGCACTCTTCGGCTCCGCACTTTCAAGAAGTGAGCGGACTAAAGGGGGGCGGAAGAAGATGATGATTGTGGACCTCAAGATCACAACGGACGAGCAGCGGCACCTCGACAAAGCCACCAAGCACCATTAAGTCCGTACTCTCCTACTGCGTTACGTGCCTGGATTCCAGAAGACAAAGAAATCCAAAAATCCCGAGATGAAACAGATCCGAAAGATGGTTAAGAAGAATAAACCTCGAGTTCGCTGTCTCGGTCACGAACAAACCCAGTTCTTCCCCCTCCGGCGCTCAATGAGGAAGAAGCCTCTGTCGGCGGGACCATTCGCGTCATCACAACCATATTCACCACATTGCTAGGGCTTGCGGAGCAGGTCATCGACTCCCAGCTTCGGCTTATTGTAGGAGATTGGCTAACAATCCGAAACCTCCGTATCATGGTCGAAGAGCGAATGGACGAGTTCTCCAGCTTTGCGCGCCTGGACTGGGTACAAGAGGCATCCGAGTCAATGCCGTTTCATTTCCAGCTCAACGCGATGTACATGCTCTACCGCACGCATGTTGGCTACGTAGGAGACCAGGACCCCACGTCTCTTGATGCCCACCGTCGTATACTCAAACGCTTCAAGCTGGACCTTCGTAAGCCCGAGTACAACAAGGCCAAGGAGCTAGTACATCACTCACTCGTTGCAAGGATCTTGGATTGCGCACGGTATGTCTGTCTTATATCCATTGTCGTGCTTCACATCTTTTAACTTCTGATTGAACAGGATTTTGCTCAAGGAGCGTGGTGTCGCAGATGGGGACTTGGCGAAATGGGATCCCTCATGGGAAGATTTTGATAGGCTCGTGTGCGAGCTTGTCGGTCGGTTTGCAACCACATCGGCCGCGCAACAGGCTCTTCAAGTGGCGGATGATGTTCCCGCACACAGCATCCTCTTCGTTCGTGACGCCCTTTTGTTTAAGGAGTTCGGCGATGCTATACGAGATGCGGATGTCGGACGTATGTGGTCTGTCTACCGTGTCTGGGTGTTTTATGATGCGCGGCGCTGGATGCCACAACTACGGGAACGAGATCCTAGAGATGATAGCCCAGTTTTGTTATGTGCTTTCGGCCAAACTTGCGGAGATCGTCGAACGGACTTGGTTGGTAAACCGGTGGGGGAAAAGGGGGAGATCTATCCCAACGGACCTCTACCTCGAACACAACAATGGGTTCATTAAGGTAGGAGGCTGTATCGTGTCGGTATCAAGCTCGTTAACTTGATTTTTTTCCGTAGAATATGTTCGCTGCGATGGGAAGCAATGCATCGATCTCGCACATCCAGAACAAGGCCTCTGCCAACGTTGAGGTGCTACGCAAACTCTCACACGAGATGTCGTGGTTCTTTGGGCTCGCCGATCCTCACCGCCGCCATCATGATGTCACCAGCGACTCCGATATCCACGCGCTGCGTAACGATTTGTTGGAACAGCTGCTTGAACTGGTTGTTTCGAAGCAGCATTTCAGGTGCAGCATAGCAAAGGCGAACGGTCGCTGGGATCCACTAGCACTCTGAGGACGGGGACTCGAAGCAGGTGTTGATATCGGAGAGTAGGGTGCTTTACGACGCCCTGGGTGTGTTTAAAAAGAAATCTTTTGGTGTGCTGGGAAAGCTGGGAGTGTTTCTCGGAGGGGTGGAAGGACGGCGACAATCAGACATGATGTCAATGCGACAACTTAGAACGGGCTTCATTTTGAGTTACATTCGAGGTTACGACCGTGAGTCTAATGAGCTACGATATGGAGTAATGAAATTTGTAGCTTATCGGCACCCCCCTGACCCCGGCAAAACCCCTACTTTGCATCAAACCCCTCTGAGTCTGTTCACGTCGAGGGGTTTGATCCGAACCTACAACAGTTCTCAGAATTCGCCGGGACTACTGTCAGGAAAGGCAAGTCAGCCTCTGATGCCACCCTCAAGCTCCAAGCGCAAGCTTCAAGGCTCATGGGACTTCTTCTATATTTTATACAGACCCTACAATGTCGTCTCACAAAGAAGATGCAAACATCAATACGCCAATCACGTCAGTCGTCGGTGGATCAAGTCGTGGGCTCCAAGTGCGTACTGTCTTCCTACTCTTCCATAACCGTAGAGACTGATGTAATTCGTCTCAAGGACGATTCTGTAGTAGCTCACGAACAAAGTACGAGTGAATCCAAGGAAATGGCGGCGATAAGACACGGAGCCGCGTTGTTGAGACAGCTACTCCTTGCTCAAACAAGTTTACTTGACGAAGAGAAAGCGCGCACCGCTGAGAAGGAACGCAAGATTCAAGAGCTGGAGTCTCTTCTCCAAACCCGAACGATCGAGTTAACTGCTCTTCAAGATTTCTTCCCTGTCGATGGGAAGATAACGGACGTGGACGTGATACAACAGGTCAGCGCCCTCAACTATGGGATAAGGCAAATATCCACGGCCCTCTCTGCCATTTACGATGGTAAAAACATCCTCCCTGCCGACGAAAACATCGTGGCAAACTCGTTGGTGGTGCTCAGCAGTCGCGTGGGTCGAGGGTTGTCGAAACTCCTAACGAATCAAGGGGTTTCCGTCGTCCTTGCTATACAAATTGCGCTTCAAGCATGCATGTCCTCTCGGATGCGTCGTATCCTCATGCGGTGGTGTTTGGTAGCTCGAGCGACGAGCAACTTCTCCTGAGTGTGTATGATGCCTTGCGGGATAACGGTACCAAGTTCTTAAAAAATCATTGGCCTCAGACTAACCTATGTTCCAGAACCTTTCCTTGTCGCAAGAAGATGGTGTTCTCTCACGCGCCATCATGCGCGATGGACAACATGGGATCGTCCCAAAGCCGAAAAGAAATATGCCAATGATATCAAAGGGCTTTTCTCCCATGTTCTGATCGCGGCAAAACATGAACTTGCGTCGGGTACCGCAGCGGCAGTCGTCCAGGACAAGATTGGAGTCCCATTGGCAGAGTTGGTACGACTAGCTTTCGATATCAACGAGATGCTTGGGAGGTATCTCGGTGTTCATGAAATCCAGCCCATAGAACACCCATACTACGATGACCACGATGACGATATCATGGATGATGCTTACAACGGGTCCTCGCCATAATCAGCGCGACAAGGGGAAGAGGGGTGATGTGTACGACAGAAGTCGGGCTGGCCAGGGTCACAGGAGGGAAGGAACGAACATCGTTCTCAACCAAGGGTTGTCTAGATACAATTTTCACATCTTATACTTAACCAGTAACGAATATAATCAGGGCAACTTCAAACAGATACTAATCTGCCATGGTTTAGATTTATTCCTGGTCTCAAAGAAACACACGCTTCGGCGACACCTCCCCTTCCTACATAAAGGTAATTCGTCTCCGTTCAATACTTCAAGTTTGACTCCGCCGTCTTTCGTTCAAGTTTGTCTGGCCCCTTCTCTACCGCCGACCTCTATACGCTTAGTCTCTCTGGCAATCCTTTTGATCTGGGTTAATGAGGCGCAATCCATGGATCCTACTTTTTCTTACCCGTTCAAGCAAGGTCCAAGCGACCCTCGCGATCGCTCTCCTCTTCAACTTCTTCTCCCCGCGCTCGTCTAGGTATGCTGTCCTTCGTGAAGCTCTCTATACACACCTCGGCGTAACACATAACTTCTTCCCCTCCGCTGTTCTCTCTGTATCCATTTTGAAATGTTTGATCCCTTCCTCTGTACACTTGTCTATTACGCCTTGTGGTCATAGGTTCCTTTTCCTTCGGTCGGACCTGAAGCCTGAGTTCGTGCCATCTCGTCCCCTTCGTCGTCCTTCCCCCGGCGCGCCATCCTCTCTCGCTTCCGGTAGTCCACGTGTCCCTGGTTTCTATCCTCTTCGCTTATACCTTGTCAGGCTCCTTCGACTTCACCGGGGGGTCCTTGGTGTTTGGTCCGTCAGGATCCCTGTCCTCTGCTTCTCCAACTTCCCCGGCCGTCAACGCTTCACGTTCCCATCTTGGCCGTCTCGCCGGGCTCTACAAATCCTGGTGAGCTCGATCTCTCCTGCTCGATCTAACACGTCTCTAGTATCGCTCACCTCGGCGGCTGACTGCGCACCCTCGACATACTGGAGGCTGCGTGACCTCTGCTGTTCCGTCCGGTTCGTTGTCTGGTACGTCCTCACGCCGTCTACGGGTTCATCTCCTCTAGTCATACTTTCCACTGTCTCAGTCATCCCCCTGCGCCCAAGTCACGATCCTGCCTGTATGAACACGTAGGAATTCCCTCCCGCGTCTTTTCTCTCTCCCTGTCCATGTGCAGTTACTTGTTGGTAAGGATGTCTCCCGTTCTTTTCACACAGACGGTACGACCTCGCGACGTTACGACTTCTTCCCGTCCGCTACTAGTAGGCATCGGATTTTCGTTGTGACCTCTTTATTGTCATCTTCGACTGTATCTGCCGGTATTCTGAACCAATCCCTCTCATACCTGCAATCTGTTTGCCAATGCGAAGTTATAAATGATGTGTTGAGGTTTGAAAAGTGGCCTATGTCATTCTAGATTCCGGAGCGGGATTGGGTCCTAGTATCACCCTTGAAAGTGCCAATAAAGGACTCACGACTCCGAAGGTAGACCTGTGCGAGCACTCCGAAGTTCCAGCTAGCAGTCATGGTCGTGCTGCGCGTGTAACATACAGTGAGAAAATGAAAAAGCCACATCGTACACACCATCTTGATCGACGTAAGTGGGCAAGGTGAGCACGCATGAGCACTGTGAAACCGAGATAGGGGGACAGAAGGACCGTATTAACAAACAGGCCGCACGACGCAAGCGGGAGGTACGAAAACATAGCCTCACAACGAGTGAAATATGACACGAAAGGTGGGGAGAAGAAGGATACCGCTGGAATCGATCATCAAAAGGGGAAGTAAAAAAGAGGTAAATATTAGGTCCTTCCTTCGAAGAAAACGCAAATCGCGGCATTGCGGCGTTCTAGAGAAACCGGGGAGACGCACTTGCATAGCTTGGGTCGGAATAAAAGAACAAATTTTGAGAGGGGTGTGGAGGCGAATATATCGAGGAAGGCAGTAAGCAGAGGGGCACGACCAAAAAAAAGGGACATATGCAATGGCAACGGCCCCAATCAATCGAAAAGGGCGAGAAACTCGGTCCAAGACAAGTCTTCAAAGAGAGAGCCGACTTTCGCGCTTCTCGGGACGGCGTCGAACGATTCGTTTAAGGCTGAGGGGTACAGCGCGCTGGACCAAAAGTCGGAAGAATCGAGCTCCGTGCTTCCGAGTGGGAGAAGTGGGAAAGACGGATGCTCGGCGGGTGCATCGACGGGCAGGGGAGGAGCGTCCGCGCCATTGGCGGTAAGCGGCGGCTGGACAGTATACGATGTGTCGGGAGGGCCCGCCATGATCTCCGCCATGACCTTCTCCCAATCGATGTCGTACGGCTCGATCAGCTCGTTGGCAGGGGACCCAGGCGACTGGTGCGAGAGCGGGATGGGAGCGGACGTCCACGCGGCGTCGCGTTGGTCATGGTATTGGCCAGCGAGTCCAGCGATGAAGGCCTCCCACTGGGAATCGCAGGCAGTCACTTCGGAAGGCGGCGAAGAAGGTTCGGCGGCGGCACAGGGGGAGAGGGGAACGGGCGGCGAAGAGACGGACGGTGGGGATATGGGGCAGGACGGGGAAGAAGGGGCGAGGAAAGAGGGTGGAGAGGGTGGAGAGGGCGGAGAGGGCGGAGAGGGCGGAGAGGGCGAAGAACAAAAAGAAGAGGAGGGGGTTGTCGCATTAACGGGTAGAGCACTATTTTCCACAGTGAGAGCGGAGGGAAAGGCGTCGCTGTCACCGCCCTGGCCCGCGTTCGCGACCTCGACTTCTCGCGTCACAAGCTCGACGAGCTGGAGGCCCTGCACACCGGAGGTATCTTTCGAGGCATCGTCGCATTTTTGTCCCGTCTTCGAGCGTCGTTTGGGCGAGTAGCGGTAGTTGGGATGTCTTCGAGCGTGTTCAGCTTTGGCCGCTTTGGCCCGTTCCTTGTACGCTCCCTTGGCCTTGTCCGACAGCGAGCGCCATACGCCGGAGGCAAACCGGCTGAAGTCGCGGTTGCTGCAGTTGACGGTGTCTCGATACCGTGACGAGAGTTCTGTGCGGAAGAGGATGAAAGAATTGGAAGGGCGCGGGACATGGGCGGGAGGGGCGCCGTGGTCTAAGACCTGGTTTTGGAAGTTCGTATGGGACCGGGGAGAGAGCGAGCGCGAGCGCCGTCAGTGTCGAAAGGGTCGCTGGGCGCGCAAGGCGGGAGCACGGAAGAGTCAAGTGTCGGGGGGCTCGCGCGGAAGAGACCGGGGGGGGACACGAGATCGATAGAGAAATCCGGGGTGCTTGTCTCGCATTTGGACTGGTCCCGGCCAAGACCGGCGGGGGGACAGGATGACTGCAAGGGTTGGGATGACCACGCCGCGAACGTGGTGAGCAGGGGATCTGTGAAGGGGGGGGAGATCAGGATCTGCCTTGAGGCGTGGGTGTGATAAGGGAGTGTGCATACCGTTGTGAGGGTCGTAGAGGCCCATGGGATAGTAGAGGTCGGCCATGTCGTTCTTGAGCGAATGTGGGTGCCAGTTGGGGGCATTATGGGCTGCTTTTTATACGACCGCGGCGGCGTTGTTGAGCTCGACGAGCGGCAGCGTGTTCAGACACTTACCACTCGCTATAATCACTTCGTGGACACGAGGCGCGGCCGAGTGTCCCGCCGTCGTTCTTGTCACATTCGATTGTGCACCGACACCGTCCCTGGACAGTCACGAGTCGATTTTTCAGGCCGTCGGACGCGCAGACATTGACAGCGGCGGTTGCTTCTTCGGCCTTTCCGCCTCTGCAGACTTCTTCTCCCGTGGTTTGAGCACTGAACGTGCGCCGCCGATGCCCAGCAGCCCAGCGAGCAGAACTTGAGAGAAATAGGCGACGGAACGGTCGACAGGAGATGATACGTCGTCGTTGACGTGCGTAGAAAAGACCTGGGGGATGATGAGCATTGGCGTCCGAATCTAAGCGCGGCTGAGGAAGACCCTGGACTAAGACTAACCTGGACCGCACAATGCGACATGTGGTGAGAGGAAAACGTCCAATTTTCTGATGACGAGGGGCGGAAGGAAAAGTGGAGAAGAGCCAGATAGGAACCACGACGGCGACCGAGTCGACCGACTACGAATAGCTAACGCAAAGGCAGGCGAGCTCGCGCAGGCATGCGGTGCTCTGCCTGGGAGCTGTCGCGAAAGCCGCAATTCGCGGTGTCGGATGTGCCGTGGGACCGATGCTCGAGGTCGAGGACGACGATGACGAGAAGCGATTGCCACTGCCAGTGCGCCTGCGCCTGCGCCAGCGTGCGGGGATCTCCGGTTTAGACCACCGCCGGCATGGCGCGTGGGAATCTCCTGTCCTCGGTCGTCGCTAAGTACCTTCTTTCGTCCCTGCTCCCGCCCTCGCCCCACCACTTTCAAGTGTGTGTGCTCGCTGGCATGCGACCTCGGTCGTGTGCCGCGCGCATGCAGGTCGCGCGTCGCATGGCTTTCTTATGAATTCCGTGTCGGCGTGCGTCGAATGGTGCTGGCCCCCGTCGTCGACCTGGTGCAATATCTTTCTTTTCCTCTTTATCTTCAATTTCTTCTTCTTCTCCTCTCGTCCTCGCGGTGACCCCCACAGGCTCCGGACGACCATCTCGTCGGGGGCACAAGCGCAAACGTTCGGCCAGGATTCTCGCCTCGCAAACGAGGACCGTGACCGTCGCCGCCGTCGCCCAAACCGCTGCCACTGCTGTTTGACCTCGTCGTCCTTGCCGTCCTCGTACGTCGTCGCCACCATTCTTTCGTCCCTGCTCCCGCCCTCGCCCCACCACTCTCAAGTGTGTGTGCTCGCTGGCATGCGACCTCGGTCGTGTGCCGCGCGCATGCAGGTCGCGCGTCGCATGGCTTTCTTATGAATTCCGTGTTGGCGTGCGTCGAGTGGTGCTGGCCCCCGTCGTCGACCTGGTGCAATATCTTTCTTTTCCTCTTTATCTTCAATTTCTTTCTCCTCTCGTCCTCACGGTGATCCCCACAGGCTCCGGCAGACCATCCGTTTGCGCTTGTACCCTCGTCGATTCGGCCAGCATTTCCAAGTCGCCATTTCATCCCTCTTGCAGGATCGTGACTCCCACAGGACAAACGTACGTGCCGTATCTGCTCTTTGCCGTCTTTCTCTGGTGCCAACAGTCGTGTAGCCTCGATCCTGGATCCGACACTTCTGCGGACACTTCCGCGCGCGTTCCCCTTGTCAGGTACAAATCGTCGTGGACGTGGTCGCCCCGTTGGTCCCTTCCGGTTCACGAGGGCCTCGCCGTCACGCATCTTCGAGAATCCGGCAGGCGACACGGAGCCAAAGCCTTCGGCCTCATAGAAGTGCTTCCTATACTGTTGTTCCGATCTGGATCTCGTCACGTTCCCATCTGTGCGCTTCAAGCTGTAGCCGCCGTGGCGGCGGCGGAAGATGCCCTGCGTGGAAGATGTTACGGAGGCATGGTGGATGGCGTGGATGACAAGAGGGACGATACCGTTGTGACTGGGTGGGCTCGATGCAGGTGCCATACACTGAGGATGGCCTTGTGGGTTATCTATTTAAACCCTTCCCTTCTGTTTTCTTCCTCCATTGCTTTCGACTCGCATCGGCACGGCCGAGCTGTGTCATGAAATGCACACTGTATCCGAGTTGCCTACATCGTTCCCTCGTGCACCTATCTACCTACCTCCATCTCCTATGCACATGCTCATCTACCCGCCTCAATCTACGCATGACCCCACATTCGCTTGCATGATCTTAGGTCGGAGGTATAAACAGAGTTCATTTACTACGGTCGTCGCTCCTCGAGCGTGCGTGAACGATACAAACGAAAGGATCCATTGTGTCTACTCGTAGCTCGACGTAAGGGGGAAAGAGACGCGAGCCACATCGTGATCATATGTCCGTTGGGATGTCGAGAGGCCAGTTGAGGCCTTCCACGGTGGAGAGGTCGGTCTGCACGCGTAAAAGAAACCTAGAATCGCGTCAAATTTGAGATGCGCCGTGAGGAAAGAGGGGGAACAGACGCACATCCGCACGGCAGCATCGGCCAGAGCGACTTGAGCGCGCCCTCTCAAACCCACCACCCGATTCTTCGTCCCGATAGCCATAACGACAACCTCCCCAGACCACGGAGGAAGTTCAGGAAAGCGTGACTGGATGGCGTAGTTGATCGTAGTTTGAGGGCGGAGAGTGCAAGAGACGAGGAAGCGATGTCGTTTGCCACTGTCGTCGCCGACGGTAACCCAGCAGTCGTGCACGGTGGAGTGGGTTCCAAGGAGGGTTTCCACGCCTGGAAAGCGAGGGAGAAGAGCAGACTCGGATTTCGGAATGACTGTGGGGATTTCTGCGTATGTAGGGGCATCTGCACGGGCTTGAAAAAAGCGACCGCGGACGGTGATCAAAGTCTAGTGTTTGGCAAATACGAAGGTCAGCGGGGGACGGACGAGATGAAAGGCAAACTGACGTCGAAGACGGGCACGGGGAGGCGTAAAGATGGCATCGGTACTGTTAGATGAGCTCTGCGTGGACGGAATGGGGTGCACGAGTTATGCCGATAAGGTATCTTGAATGGGTGCAACCTGGACCGCTTTATCCCCCGCGTCGGATACCAATTGTGGCTTCACAATCAAGGACTGTCGCGAACCATGGAAGTATGCCGGGAGGATGGCGATCAATGGGCCACGTATTGCGGCGGCCACTCCAGTTTCTACAGCCCTCTGGGTCTGCCACTGCCAAGTGGTGAACGTACCTTTGGGTTCAATAAAGCAATTCATAGTTCATGAATTGACATTGATCAGATCCAGTACTGCTTGGGCCAGATAATTGGAGCTTGAAGCTCTTGCAATTGACTGCAGTCCGAGGCCAGGCCTGCGCATCAATTGCTTGAAGGCTGAAAGCCTGCACGTGCCCCCGCGGCAGCGCCCGGCCGCGAAGAACAAAGCCTCATAGTGCTACTACATAGTACATACCAGTGACCAGTCTACATTCGCCAATTTCAATGTGCATTGTGCATTCAGTCCTCGAGCGACGAGGATTGCGAACGACAGCTCACTCTTAAAACATGGCCACCTCAGGCTTCCGGCGTGTGGTCAACTACCCCATCTATCGGCAGGTGCTCTCCCACAATCGGATACCGTCTTTTCAGACATCTCACCTCCGCTTTACCCCACCAGCCACAATGCTCAAAGCTCTCTGCGCCGCCATATCCGATCTCGATTTCTCAAACGAGCTGTCATCCCTTCCTGACGCTCCCGCCCCGGCGTCTGCGCAAGGCGAAGACCCAGCGTTGTCCGCCAGCTCCTCTGCCCGACGCAAGCCCGCCACTGCACGCTCAGCCAAGGTCAAGATAATCGCATCTAGTCGCTATTCCCCAACGGGTGCCCGTCGTCGGATGTCTGCTCTGGAACGGGTACGCGTTCACTGTGCTGCGTCACCTTCTCGCGCGGCCCTGACCGTCTTCGTCCACGCAACAGGATAACATCGCCGTCAAGGCTCGGATCGACCAACTCATTCGAGTGCGGGACAAGATCGCCAAGGTGGAATCCCGTCTCCGCGGTATCGTGGTGTTGTGGGAGCAAGTGCGTGGATCCAACACCTCCAATCCTTCGTTGCAGAATCTGACTCATGTTACCACCAGATCCGCGCCGACAGAGACATCGAACTCACTTGCGCCGTATGCTTGAACGTGATGGCATGCCCCTACATGTTCGTCGTCTGATTCGAACTTCTCTGACAAAATGACCTCTGACCTTTGTATCGGAAGAATCCCCGGATGTCACCACGCCTTCTGCTATACATGCATTTACAAGTCCATCGAAGCCGGAAAGGGTACCCGCTACGGCCCCCGATGCCCGACTTGTCGAGTACGAGTTAAGACTCCTCCGATGCAGGTTCCCGCTGTGGACCGCATTCTCCGCGCCCTTAGCACTGCTATTGGATCGCCGAATCCGGATGAGTGCACGGCAGAGACAGGCTCGTTTGATTCTTTGTTTACAGTGTAAATGATAAACCCCTTCTGTATACGTACCCGTGAGGAATTGAACCCACCGCGGATTTGCTTGATGAATCGATCGAAAACACTCTAGCCTGCTCTAGCCCTCACACCCTCGCACCCTCGCACCGTCTCTCAATGTATTGTCGTGCCTGATTGTGCTCTCGCTCTCATGTTCTCCCCGTTTTCAGGTTACTTGTGAGTCGTTCACCTCCTTAGATCCCGTTGCAGCTCTCAGTCGGGTTTGGAGCCCTCTCGCTTCTTGTCGTCCCTGCCATGCTCGAAACGGTGCATACTATGCACGACAGCCGAGGCGGTTTATCCAGACCTAGGTAGCGATGTACCTCCTCGAAAGCAACAGACCTCTTTGGATATCCCCACGACCAATGCGAGACTGTTCCCGAGAATGTCATCGGAACCCTCCTCGGCCCACTGTGACGTTTGTCCACCCAAACAGTGACCTTGGTCGTCGTGCAGTGGCTTGTGAATGACCGTCCGCGGGTAGTGGTGGAATGGTGTAGATGGAGGAACTTAGGGAAGGGGGCTATGCTCGCGCTAGTCAACCATGTACATATACCATACCAACACTGGAGCCACTGTTGCAATCAAATGAATCTTCCGCCTCCAACAGTACACGAGAAACACTCGGCCCTAAGTAGTGAGGCCTGAGGACCCTCGAACCGGTCCTATGCAATTGACTCGTGCCAGTCCCCATCCATGTCATTATCAAGAATCCCGGTCGTCTCTTTACTTATGTATGGTGCAGTTACGGCATAGCCGAGAAATGTCCAACGCAGTCGCAACTACGCTCAGCGGCTCAACAGTTGCTCACAGACGATTGACATTCATTTCTCCCATAGCGCAGCAGACAAAACGTAGGTCTAGGGGCATCATACGTCTCCGTTGCGAGCGTACTATGATAAAGAGGATGGTGAGGGACGCGAAGATGAGAGGATAGCGGCTCTATTTACCTTAGTTCGTCCCATATATGTCGTCACCGTTTTCTTGGTGACCCAACTGGGGTTCCCATTGGGAAGCATCGTCAACCGATGGGAATGAAGGCACGGGTGCATAACCCCTGTAGAAACGGGTTTCCACACATTATCTGCATCCGTCAACCAGATCTGCGGCGGTCTTCCTAGAACTTCATGGATAAATAGATATCCGGGTTTTGTCGGGAACGTTGTGAGGGGGGAGCCGGAAATTTGAGTGTATCCCTTGGATAGAAACCAAACGATGTCGAAGCCAGTTGATCGGATCCGATGTTGGAACCGTTGAGTAAGCCCTGTCCCCCTATCAGCAGCACGGGAAAGATCTGGATGAATTGTTCGAGCGGGCGTCTGATTCGGGGATACCGCAGACGAAGACAAGGCCTGGCAAGGGGTGGGATTGGGTAGATGAAGCGAGTCGGAACAATCATCTGAACTATGATCATTTGGACTGTCAAAAAGGTGTTTCGCGGACGCAACCAGAACTCACACATCGTGATTCTCTTCCTTTACGATCAAGGGGTTTGGCGTGAGCGATCGCGGTTCATGCTCGTCCGTAGGCGTTTCCTGTCCTACCGCGGCAGAGATATCCACTGGGAAGCTGAACCTTGAGCTTGAGCGATATCAGCTTGAGCATATAAGGCTGAGACAACAACTGACCGCTGTGGTTCAAGAGACTGAAGTCCTTCAGCTCGCTCTGTGGCCCTATCTCAAGGATGAGCGCTCTAGAACAAGCGTGGAAAACCTCAGGAGAGAGCCTGCGTACTCAGAGGTATCGACGAGTGGTTGTTCCTCTATCTCCCTCATGATGTTGATTTCGGTTTGAATCGTCGAGTCCTGCCAGTGGATTTCATGATTAATGCTAAGCTTCAAGAGTCAAAAAAGATAAAAATCCGCATACAATCGAAAAACAATCGAACAAAGTAGTCTGGCAGTAGTCACGCCTTCCGTCAAGGCCTGAGCTCGGAAAACGAAGGCTCCAGAGCGGTACCACCTGTGCCAGAGTAATCATGCATCGGTGTAGAACGTTCTTTGTAAGTATGAGCATGGACTCACGTCTTCTTCGCCTCTGGTGACAGGCCGATATGGCCGAACTTCGTAAGGAGAAGGCGAGCAAGACCTGAGGGGTTTCGAACGCTGGTCCTTCGGCATCGTTAGCGAGGAAAGATCTATAAAGCTCTTTCATTCGCAAAGGAGAGGAGGCGAGTATAAGTATCTGATACCATATACACGCACATTCGGCATAGCTATAGACGAAGGACAATCCCCCGTTTTGATGCGTTAATTGTCTTTAAGTACAATGGGACGTTGACAAGACGTACACGGTACAGTATGGCATTACGTGCCTTCGGCCCGGTAGTCGAATCGAATGACCGGTAATTTGTGAGGTCACCGGTCCCAGGGCCCAATTCTGAATCCGCCGACAAGTCTGCACGTATTCTCTGCTACAATGTCTGATTGTGCGCGACGCATCATATGCCATGCTTCAAGCTTCATTGTCCATGATCTCTTCTCGCCCAAGAAATCTGCCCATAAAGGTCGTGCTGGCTGGTCTAGCGACATTCTGAGTCGACAGATTGGCAACCATGCTTTCTCCAATTGTCGAAATTCCATCCCTCACTGCTGCTCTCAAGGATTGTTACTCTGAACCACGATCAATCCCCGATTCTCCGAGTACTACACATCGGCGCTTGCGATCGACAGAACGTCGCCGGAAGGAAGAGGTGAGTGGTATGCTGGATATATCAAGGCATGTGACACTCATGAGAACGTTGATAGCAACTCGCCTGCCGATTGAACGAGCTCAATAAGCTCGTCAAGCTCATACGTCAGGCACGCAGAGTCGCCAAAGCCCTCAGCGAAGTTCTCTGCAATCTTGAACGTGTCAGCCAAGTCCTATTTTCACCCCTTCACACTTGGCTTATTCCTCGACCTCCTCTAGCTTCGTGCAGCTCGCGCCGATGTTCTCACCTGCCAGAAATGCGCCAGAATTCTCAAAGTCCCGTACCTGTACGTATTGACTTGGCCCGGGCCCGTCCTCGGCAATATCATGCATCTCTCATATATATTCGCTGCAGATTGCCCAAATGTGGGCACATCTTCTGCGGTACTTGTCTCGCCGAGGCCTTCCGTGCAACGGTGGTGAAGCAGGTTGGTGGCCGTCGCCACTACACGCTCCCAGCTCCATTACGTATCGTCCCCGAGCAAGTCTCTATGCAATACGCGAAAAGTATCAGGCCATACTTTGAAAAACCATTCCACCGATGCCCTATCTGTTCGAAACTTTTTTGGGATGCACCTGTACCATCGTTCTTGTTGGCCGCACTATCCAGGCTATCTTCCATGGCAGTCGGTATGGCTTACGATTTATATACACCAATTGGCTCAGTGCCCCTGAATCCATTCTTTATATAACTTGATCAGACTAGTCTCGCATGTAACGGAATATATTTTTCTGACCTCCTTGGTCTGTACGAATACAAACCGCCTACTTTACTCCCATTACTGCGCATCGACGCAGTCTTTGTCGCTAATAGTCATGCAACGTTCGATGACGCGGGGCGTGGAAGGGGTTGGCAGCGATACTTGGCTTGTGAGAAGATCCCGAACGCCACGAAGCGACTGGTGTCAGTGCCGGCGTATAATTTTATTGCTCCGCCGTTAAAATGCGATGTGTGGCTTCCTCTTTATATTGTGGGTAGACGGCTTTAAATGCAGTACTAATCGCCCTTACTGTCGGAGGGGGGTCTGGTGGCGCGTCCGTGGCGACAGCACCAAAAACCTGGCTGTTCCGCAATGGGACCTTGCCTCGTATCTATCTATCTATCTATCTATCTATCTGAACCACTGTCCCCTCAAAATAAGTACACTCTCGAGCTCGGCGAGAGGGTTATCACTGCATGCGGTACAGGACGGGCACCGTTGTATATTTTACACTTGTGGCCAGGGCTGCACGATTGAGCTCATTGACATACGCAGTGTCGCCGACCAAGACATCGATGTTACCCAACTTTGTAAAACATTCACACTACGTTTGCGAAGGCAATACCATCCGCATGTCCTCCGACCCCACTAGCGAAGCTGCTCCAAGCGTCGCTCCACCCAAACGAAAATCCCGTCTGAATCCAACCAATGAGGCAAGGACCAACTTCGTCCCTCCAAGGAAGCATCACAAACAGCAGAAATATGACAATCATGACAATCTTCCAAGACGATGGTTTCGCCGTTTCGGCATTCTTCCTCGCCATAATACAATCAGCACAATAGATGATACCACGGCATTGGCATTGACGTACCGTGCGTGCCCTCCATATCCCAATACGTGGCTGGTCACTCATCGATACACCAGCAAGTTCATATGACCCTGTTTGAGATGTATGACCCTGTATATCAAGAAGTTATCAGTGGACAATTTCTGAAAGTGACAGGTTGAGAACACACTGAAACGATCTGTATAATATCGGTCCCTTCGAGCGACAAATGAGTAGGTTAAACAGGATCAGGCAAGTGTACGCTTACCGGTTCCATGGATCAATGTTTGTAGCAACTCGCCTGACTCAATATCCCACAACTTCACTTCTCCTTTGTCGGTCCCACATATCGCGATTCGGCCATGTTGTACGAAGTCCAGCAACTTCACAAAATTACGCTTGACTGCAACCTTGAGCCTGCGAAAATGGCGAAGCTGACCGTCATCATGCATCTGATAGACATCTGCACCATCCTCCAAATTCCATATCAGAAGACGCCGAGTCTCTGGAGACCAGGCCATGCTAGCACTTGATCAAGGCGTCGGAGCGAGAACAACACAACGTAGCCGAATATTTAGGACTTACATCCGCTTTCTAAGCCTAAACACCCATATTTGTTGCCAAGGCTGGAGATTCCATGCTATTCTGAGGGAAGTCAGAGAATGGACCATCGAGTGCCGATTGTGCATACATTTCTTTAGAATCAAGGTAGCCGACCATGATCGATCGATTATCGTTGAAAAAGACGACGCCTCGGGCTAACGACGGTAGCGGGGGTTCCGTAGCGGCAGGGTAGCGCACAAGCGGTGTCAGAGAAGCTACCAACGCGGACGTCAACATCAAGCAAAGCATGTCAAGTATGCACTCACGAGTATTACCCCAATCGACCCGTAAAACCACCAATCTCCCCCCGCCTACAACAGCCAGCAACTCTTGTGAGTCACTCAAGAGAAATGCTTCGATTTGAGGATCGAAAACCGCGGACGTCGTGGTGTGTTCAAAGACCATCTGGAAGATGTAAGCTAACGCGTCAAGGACAGCTTGAGAAGGACAATAATGCAATATTTCCCTGTCCACTGGACTTCCTTCGTAGTTGAATGGAGCCATTCGCACCGGCAATGAACAACCACTGGTCTGTGCCACGAGAAATCAGGTCTACGGCGGTGACGGGTCCAACTTCAGGATTGAAACTGTGCTGCGGTCGACCATTAGAATAGGACCAAATTTTAACCAGCCAGTCATCACCTTGAAAAGTGGTCAGCATATCACTTCGGAACAAAGCCCAACCGCCATCTCACCACCCGTGACTATGAATTGCCCATCGTCGGAGAAGCGGACGGAGTTGACTGGAAGAGTATGACCCTTGAGCGTGGTTTGGTAATGATAGCAAGCAAAGCGAGACATTTTGAGACGTAGCTCGCAGATTCCACTTACTCTATGACGATCCTTTATAATCTTGGAAAAATCTCATGAACAATGAGTAATGAATAGTGAACAATGAATGTCGTGCGACGAACAGATCCGATGATTACGGGAACGAGTGACGTAACCAGCGCGCAGTTCCGAAGTACTTACATAAGTATCACGGAAGGGTATATTGTACACTCGAGGAGCGGATAACCGCTGGTACCAGAAGTGGGATTGAACCGTCCCATTTGCACGCGGAATGAACCGTCCCAGTCTATCCCTCCCGTCTGCCGTCTGCCGCCACCGCCGTCCACTGCCCTTCCCCCGTTATGGCGGTCCAGTCTCGTCTACGCCGATAGCGGCCTTGCTGCGAACTAGGTGGTTGGGTAAGAGCTGGCGTGAGCCAGATCGTACGCGGTGCGAAGACGAGCCGCTCGGGAGGGAGGGTCGTCCGCACCACGATTCGCCCGTAGCAAGGTGCTGTTGCGAAGTGGCGGGTTCGTGCGGTGCAACTAAATTTTATACGAGTACTATGGTGGTATACAAATTTAGACTGTGGCGGGCGGGCGGGTAAAAAGACTACGGTATTGTACGTGAGATATTAGGGGAGAACGGGAGCGCGAGCGAGTGGGATGGTGGTGGAGAGAAGGAGAAAACTTCACGGAGCAAACAACGGACAAACAAAGCCTAGGACGAGTGCGTCGGCCGCACCCGGCTGCGCTCGATTGGATGCTCGCTCCGGCCTCGTGCCTCGGCCGGACCTACGCAGACACATTGGGGCCAAAATGTCCGATTTCGTACCCTGAATCTCGGGAGTTCCGCTCCGAGGTACCTTAATTTGTAAGCTTCGTGATGTCGAGAATCAGTTTTAATTTGTGAATATAAAAGAAGAGATCCGGATCGATCTCGCTCGTGATATCACCTGCTTCCGAATTTAGAAGGTAGTCACATGCGTTCGGCGTTTACCTCCGAGGTCGCGCCTTCTATGGGGGAGAACTAGCCCGAGCCGCGATACTCCTTTTCTTCTTCCGATAGGTCACTCTTCGTTTATTCCCCCTATACTTCGTTCATCCCCCCTTTGGATAGTCTCGCGATGGTGTCTGAGAGACAATGGCGGCGACTCCAAAGCCGAAGATGAGACAGATACCGGAGGAGCCAGCGCATCGTGGTGCGTACCTCATCGCCTCACTTCACGGGTCGCGAGGGCTCAGGAATTTTATAGGTGGACTCCAGTTCCTGTATGCAAGAAGATACGTGTGCGGAACGCCACAAAGTGGTGGATATCCAGAATTAGTAGATACTGTACGTGCATTCCACTGCTGTATTTCTTCCCATAGCTGATGCCGTTTTCAGGTATGATTAGCGACCGTGTATCACGAGAATTCTAACAGAGGAAATGACACTTTGTGCACTTCGCTCGTATTCAGTTGGGCTCGGACGGGAGATTCACGCGTCTTCGCGCCCTTCAAATAACTTCACCATCCAGACCTTCGCCCAGATCAATCAGTCCCGGGTGGCAGCATCCATCCAGGGATGCCGTCAAAGAGGATGGCGAGGAAGCGTCCATGCAGGTCATCGATCACGAAGAACGCCCGCATCGCTATCACTCACCTCGTCAAACTGATCGACCTCTACCTCGACTCGTTCTCCCTCCCAGGCGTCCAAAACCTAGAAAAGCCACTCCAGTACAACCTCCCGGACCTACCGCCATGAAGGAGGTGTTTAGTGCCAACATGGGCCTGGACATTCTGCCCGATGACAGGCCGCCGCCAACCCGCATGATGACAGGGCTTTATGTACATAGGGTCCTGGGGCACCATCAATAAGCTCGGACCTTGTTTAACTTTGGCCTGCCCACGGAAGTCGAGTCGGTTCAATGAAAGTCAAGGTGAAGAGAAGGGACGCGGTGCACGATTCAGAGGTATAAGTTCATGATCGAGTATGTACCCTCCTCGACATCGGTTGCATATCCCTTCACTGACGTGCCTTCTAGGTCGACATCTGGAAAAGGACGACGAAGGTCGTGGATATCATGGAGCATCTCTTCAATTTCCTTGGAGCGCGGAGTGCAACACGAAATGCTCGATACTCGAAAATCGAGGTTGGTCCGGATAAGAGCCCGGGGTTTGACTGCAGCCGGTAAGTCTCCCTTGATTGCCTTTGCTATCGTTGGTGCTGAGATCGATGCGCAGGGATCCTCACGCCGACTTACAGGCTGGGATCGTGCATGTCGTATCGCGCCATTCATCTTTCCGTGGAGCTATTTCGTTTTATCCCCGTGAAGCAGTAACCTGGACGCAGCCTATTCAACGCACGTTCGCCGGCTTTGTGAGGAGGTGGGGGCGAAGGACGCAGTGTCGCACAATGCTCCCAAAGTCATGTTCGGACTCCCTCGCGTCTGCCATGCACACCAAATTCGTATCTTCTCTGCCAGAGAGCGTCTGCAGTTTGGCACCTTGAACGCGCAATATGTCGTCAAAGTATCCGAGTGCTAAGTTACTCATCGCGACCTATATACCCCATCGACAGGGCCCCTGTGGGGAAACAGTGTTCTAGACCGGTGACTGGTGCGTTGCTATGTCTCGAGGGGGTGTACACTACTCACGGTCTATTGCCCACAGGGTATGTCGGACAAAAATCCTGGGAAACCTGTGGCCTCAACTCGGTCGAATGCGCCGGTCATTACGCGTATATCAAGCTTCTTGTCCCCGTCTTCTACAGCGGCCTTCAAGCATACAATCGGCATCTCTAGTGCATCTGCAAGGTGCGTTTCATCCTCCCTCCTCCTGTACCCTTTCCCAACTGGAATACAAACCTGCGCTAGGGTGCTTCCCGAGGAACCTAAGCACTGCTCATATCTGAAACGATTCTGCCGTCCCGGTCTCTAGAGCATCCATCGCTTGGCTTCGGTCCATGCCATGAACACGGCCGCGCGCAAGACCGTCTGTTTCTCATACTGTTCCGCCACTAATGATACCCTCAGGAAAGCTGGCGCGCTCAAGATCATCCACGACAAGTCCTCGCGCGAAAAAGACGGCAGACGATGGAGAAGTGGAAGAAACCGTTCTCACCCGCGGAGGAGGCCCAGAAAGAGCTGGAAATATATATCGATAAGGCGGTACACCGTTACACGAAGACCTCAACTCTCTCAAAGTGGTGGACTTATTCAAGCGAACATCAGACGAGACGCGTAAGTACTCTGCGATGCTCCAGTACTCACTCGTACTGATGCATCTTGCAGGATTATGAACTGTTGAGCTACGCCCCGAATATAACCGTCCGGAACAGTACATCTGGCAATGCATCTCTGTCCCGCCCGTTTGCATCCGCCCCTCTGCTGGCGCAGGATGGCGCTTTCAATGAAGATGATCTACAGTCAAACTTACTGAGATTGTCTTGACCAATGCTCTCATCAAGCAAGGTCTCGTCAAGGGCGTACCAACTGCGTAATTCATGGCCCGTTCTTTTATTACCTATCCAATCCTCTTACTTATTTTTCTTCCACAGGATCACGAGAGTTCCTGTAACTTTCCCATTGCCATGTACATCAACTCGTAGCTGCCTGGCGTGCCCTCGCAAATGGGCCAGAAGCCTGTCCGCGGCCAATGTCTGAAGGGAAAACAAGGTCGCTTCCGTGGCAACCTCTCCAGCAAGTGCATCGATTTCTCAAGTCAAACAGTCATCTCCCCAGACCCCAACCAAGGTCGCCGTGAACGCATGGCCAAATCTTCACCTACCGTGAGCGCGTCACAACTTTCAACATCGACAAGCTTAAGAAGGCGGTTCATAATGGTTGCGACGTCCATCCGGGAACAAACTATGGCGGGCAGCAGCGGATTCAAGAAGTACCTGAAGTTCGGTAACCGCAATGCGATCGCGGACCGGCCGCGGTACGGGGACGTCGTTGAGAGGCATATCATCGATGGAGATGTTACGTTGTTTAATTGGCAACCCAGTCCCCACAAGGTAAGTATATGCACCCTCACTTGGCGAACTGCAGCTGACAACATAACCAGCTCTCCATCATGTGTCACAGGGTACGCGTCTTCCTCCCGTTTGAAGGACTCGCGGTTCTTATTGTTGACTCCAGGTTAAAGTTCGGCCATGGCGATCCTTCCGTTTGAAGGAATGCGTCTGCAACCCTTACAACGCTGATTTCGACGGAGATGAGATGAACTTACGTACGTATGCATCCTAATTAACCTTGGTCGACGCACTAACCGTCATCCTACAGATATTCCTCAAACCGAAGAAGCACGTACGGAAGCCCTGGAGCTCATGGGCGTCAAGCACAGTATCGTCACACCCTGGAACGGCGAGCACGTCATCGCCGCCATCCAGGATTTCATTACCGCCTCTTATCTCCTCACCTTACGCGACCACTTCCTCGACCGACGCCAGTTCACTCAAATATGCCCCTACTTCGCTGACGCGGACGTGCAAACCGACATACCTCCCCCCAACCATATGGAAACCCGTACAACTCTGGACTGGAAAGCGGTATTCAATGTGCTCATGCGCCCCGAATAAACAGTCCAACGTTCTCGTGAACGTCGAGAGCAAGTGCAACAAGGAGATCAAGCCGGACAAAAAGTGCTACGAAGAAGTCTGTGTTTGGAGTTATCATGAGGGATTACGGCTCGCATGAGGCGGCCATGGCCATGAACCGTACCGCGAAGCTCTGCGCACGTTGGTTGGTAAGTCCGTTGCCCTTCGTTTCCCGCCCACCTGCTGACGAGGTGAATAGCAATTTTTGGCTTTTCCTTGGGCATCAACGACGTCATTCCTGGTCCCATCCTGTCAGGGAAAAAGGACGAGCTCGTCGAGGCAGCCTACCAAGTCTGTCAGCAATACATCGAGCTCGCGAAACAGGGAAAACTGGAGAATAAATCCGGATGTAATCAAGAGCAGACGCTGGAGGCCATGATCTCTGGTGTCCGAAGTGCGTGACAAGGTCGGGGAGATCTGTATGAAGGAACTCAGCAGGCATGACGCCCCGCTGATCATTGCGACATGCGGATCGAAAGGTCAGCCCATGTCTTCCAACCGCCCGCATACTCTGACTGATAAGTTTCTCCCCAGGTTCGGTCATCAACGTCTCCCAGATGGTAGCTTGCATCGACCAACAAATTTTGCTGGTCATCGTGTACCCGATGGCTTCCAGGATCGCTCGCTTCCTCATTTCCCGAAGAAGTTCAAGAAACCTCCATCCAAGGGTTTATTCCGAAATAGCTTCCACACAGGCATCAGCCCACGGAGTTCCCCTTCCATGCCATCTCTGGACGTGAAGGTCTGGTAAGACGGCCGAGACTGGATACATGCAGCGGCGGCTGAGGAAGGTACTGGAGGATCTTACGACACAGTCTGATCTCTCTGTTCGAAATGGCACAGGCGGGGTTGTCCAGTTTCGTTTCGGAGACGACGGGTTGGACCCTGCGTACTTGGAGGGCGACGCTCAAGCTATCGAGTTTGTACGGGCTTGGATGCACTCCATGGTGGGTCCCCCTCGCCCTCTGCTGAAGTAGCTTCACTCATCCCTTTGTCTGCTTTATAGGCGATCGGGCCACGGAAAGCTCGCGGGTTGCTTCCTTACGAAATCTGAGACGTCGATCGAGAACTGTCCCAGCGGCAGTTTGTCGTGGAGTGTACCGCCACATATATATCGACGGTTCGCAACTTCATCCGCGAACATGTCGTGGTGCGGCTCGTGGAGGCACGAAAGAGTCGGGGGATGTTTGAAGCCTTGGAGCGCGATGGAGAGTGGGACGAATTCACGGACCAGTCTATGGGCGCAGATGGTGAATGTTTGTGCGATCATGATATCCAGCCATGCTAACATATAAGGGCAGCGGCTTCCAGTGCTTTTGTGGATCATAAGGTCAAGGTCACAGAGGAACAACTGAAGACATTGCTCAGTGTAGCATGAACGAAGTATGTCCCGGGTAAAATTGAACCTGGTCTTTTTTATTCTTATTTCTTCTCTCGACAAAAACTCACCATTCGCGCAAATACAGGATCGACTGCCCGGCGCCGTCCGCGCCCAGACCATCGGAGAACCGGCGGATACGCAGATGACGCTAAAGACCTTCCATTTCGCTGGTGTCGCATCCATGAGCGTCGCCCTCGGTGTGCCGCGCATAAAAGATATCATCATCAACGCCGCGAAGGTCATCAACACACCGATCGTCAGTTGCAAACTTGTAACCGCGGCATTAGCACATATCGTAAAGGGGAAATTGGAGAAAACGCATCTCGGAGACGCAAGTCCTTCCTCAGCTTCTTCGTGCAGCATTGCGTATAACCTCAGTGATCTCAGATTGCATCAGTGCTGGAGGAGGCTTGGGCGCCCGAATACCCAAACATTGGGATCATCGTCGACGTGAAGAGTATTCAGGCTTTGCAGGTCTGTGAATGTTTAACCTTCATAATTGTACGGCTCCTCATTCAGCCCTGTAGTTGGAGTTTACCTTGGACGACATCAAGTGAACGATCGTGGCCGCGAAGAAGTTGAAGATTAAGCAAGAAGTGAATAGATGGCACTCAGTAACAAAAATGCGATCCCTATAACCTGCTTCTGATATAAAATACTACCATCATCCCTCGCAAACACCGGCTCCGTATCCACGTTGGTGGTCCGGAAAGTACCATCGTCTCCGGGAACACAAGAGAGCATTGCAGGATGTCGTTGTGAAGGTGAGGGTTCATGTGGTGTTGTCGTGCACCGTTCTTCATCTATTCTGATTCCTGAAGGGTGTCAACACCATTACCCGTGTGGTCATCGACGTCATCGAAGAGGATAACGACCGTGGAAAGGGCAACAAAGAGCTTCTTGTCGAAGGATATGGTCTCCAGAAGGCCATGACCGAGGGTAGGTCTTCGAGCTGTCACCCCTCGTATACCTAACGGTTCGTGTCGCCTTTTCCCCAGGAATTGTCGGAGAGCAGACGACGACTAACCATGTCATCGAGACGCAAAAAGTCCTGGGAATCGAGTCCGCTCGTCTGACGATCATCAACGAGATTCAATATACGATACAGACGCACGGAATGAGTATCGACCCACGACCTGTCATGCTTCCTGGGGATGTTATGACTTATAAGGCGAGTTCCTCACGGCTCCGCCCTCCTACTGTAGGCTAACGTGGTGGCTTCGGTAGGGAGAGGTCTTGGGCATCACACGGTTCGGCGTGGCGAAGATGAAGGACAGTGCATTGGTGCTGGCCTCCTTCGAAAAGACAACGGACCATCTGTTCGATGCCTTGACGTATGGGAGACGCACAGTATCTCGGGCGTATCAAAGAGCACTATCGTGGGGAATCCAGCCGCAAACTGTGGAACATCCACGTACGTCTTCACCTTGTCATCTCCATGTGTGCCACAGGCTGACGCTGTTATATATATGCTTGCGCTAGCCTCTCCCGCAGTCGCACTAAGCAAGCCAAGGAAGCTACTGTTTGAGGGCACGCTTTGATCCGTCGGGCTAGGTAGTGTGGAAAGAATGTGTATAAGGGATCGCAAGTTAATGTAGTTCTAAATCCTTTGTGATTGTTACTTGTATCCAGTGTAACATCCTGGAGAACCCGGGCTTCTTTCTTTGGGATACGTGGTAGCAGGCGGCACGATGTTCAACGGATACGTCCAAGGTCTTTAGGCCTGAAATAGCAAGAGCCTTCTTCGCTTGGCAAGCACTCAGAAGATCAAGGAAATGTGCAGGAATATCATGCGGCAATAGTAACAAGAATGAGAAGAGGCGATGGGACATAGGTGCAATCGCAGATCTGCGGGTGAGTTGAGACGTAGGGGGGGGAGCGAAAGTAAAGCCGGAAGCATGGGACCGTGGAAGTACCGAACGCGGCACGGAGACGAAAAACATACAATAGATACCGTCATATCGTGTACACGAAAGAAAGTGACCGCAAAACGAAGACAACGGGTGGCGATACCAATCCGGGCCAGAGAAAACACGGCGTATGCAAAAGACAACGTACTCGCCACCGCGTCAAGCTGTCGGTGCCTGGCCTATAATCTGCGACATCTAGAGACGTCAAAACACCTGTCCAATACCATCAGCATCACATCCAAACCACAGCAAAATAGAGCACACCTTTAAAATGAACATAAGTCTCCTAAGTCTGTCCAAGGCCACGCCTCATTCTCCAACGTCCGAGTGATACCCCACGTGCTCTCCACATGTCGTACGAGGTTAACGTTCTCGTAAGTGTATGGCGCCTCCCTTGGAGATGACCCAGTGGCAGCGGTTTGGGCGACGGCGGCGACGGTCACGGTCCTCGTTTGCGAGGCGAGAATCCTGGCCGAACGTTTGCGCTTGTGCCCCCGACGAGATGGTCGTCCGGAGCCTGTGGGGGTCACCGCGAGGACGAGAGGAGAAGAAGAAGAAATTGAAGATAAAGAGGAAAAGAAAGATATTGCACCAGGTCGACGACGGGGGCCAGCACCATTCGACGCACGCCGACACGGAATTCATAAGAAAGCCATGCGACGCGCGACCTGCATGCGCGCGGCACACGACCGAGGTCGCATGCCAGCGAGCACACACACTTGAAAGTGGTGGGGCGAGGGCGGGAGCAGGGACGAAAGAAGGTACTTAGCGACGACCGAGGACAGGAGATTCCCACGCGCCATGCCGGCGGTGGTCTAAACCGGAGATCCCCGCGCGCTGGCGCAGGCGCAGGCGCACTGGCAGTGGCAATCGCTTCTCGTCATCGTCGTCCTCGACCTCGAGCATCGGTCCCACGGCACATCCGACACCGCGAATTGCGGCTTTCGCGACAGCTCCCAGGCAGAGCGCCGCATGCCTGCGCGAGCTCGCCTGCCTTTGCGTTAGCTATTCGTAGTCGGTCGACTCGGTCGCCGTCGTGGTTCCTATCTGGCTCTTCTCCACTTTTCCTTCCGCCCCTCGTCATCAGAAAATTGGACGTTTTCCTCTCACCACATGTCGCATTGTGCGGTCCAGGTTAGTCTTAGTCCAGGGTCTTCCTCAGCCGCGCTTAGATTCGGACGCCAATGCTCATCATCCCCCAGGTCTTTTCTACGCACGTCAACGACGACGTATCATCTCCTGTCGACCGTTCCGTCGCCTATTTCTCTCAAGTTCTGCTCGCTGGGCTGCTGGGCATCGGCGGCGCACGTTCAGTGCTCAAACCACGGGAGAAGAAGTCTGCAGAGGCGGAAAGGCCGAAGAAGCAACCGCCGCTGTCAATGTCTGCGCGTCCGACGGCCTGAAAAATCGACTCGTGACTGTCCAGGGACGGTGTCGGTGCACAATCGAATGTGACAAGAACGACGGCGGGACACTCGGCCGCGCCTCGTGTCCACGAAGTGATTATAGCGAGTGGTAAGTGTCTGAACACGCTGCCGCTCGTCGAGCTCAACAACGCCGCCGCGGTCGTATAAAAAGCAGCCCATAATGCCCCCAACTGGCACCCACATTCGCTCAAGAACGACATGGCCGACCTCTACTATCCCATGGGCCTCTACGACCCTCACAACGGTACGCACACTCCCTTATCACACCCACGCCTCAAGGCAGATCCTGATCTCCCCCCCCTTCACAGATCCCCTGCTCACCACGTTCGCGGCGTGGTCATCCCAACCCTTGCAGTCATCCTGTCCCCCCGCCGGTCTTGGCCGGGACCAGTCCAAATGCGAGACAAGCACCCCGGATTTCTCTATCGATCTCGTGTCCCCCCCCGGTCTCTTCCGCGCGAGCCCCCCGACGCTTGACTCTTCCGTGCTCCCGCCTTGCGCGCCCAGCGACCCTTTCGACACTGACGGCGCTCGCGCTCGCTCTCTCCCCGGTCCCATACGAACTTCCAAAAACCAGGTCTTAGACCACGGCGCCCCTCCCGCCCATGTCCCGCGCCCTTCCAATTCTTTCATCCTCTTCCGCACAGAACTCTCGTCACGGTATCGAGACACCGTCAACTGCAGCAACCGCGACTTCAGCCGGTTTGCCTCCGGCGTATGGCGCTCGCTGTCGGACAAGGCCAAGGGAGCGTACAAGGAACGGGCCAAAGCGGCCAAAGCTGAACACGCTCGAAGACATCCCAACTACCGCTACTCGCCCAAACGACGCTCGAAGACGGGACAAAAATGCGACGATGCCTCGAAAGATACCTCCGGTGTGCAGGGCCTCCAGCTCGTCGAGCTTGTGACGCGAGAAGTCGAGGTCGCGAACGCGGGCCAGGGCGGTGACAGCGACGCCTTTCCCTCCGCTCTCACTGTGGAAAATAGTGCTCTACCCGTTAATGCGACAACCCCCTCCTCTTCTTTTTGTTCTTCGCCCTCTCCGCCCTCTCCGCCCTCTCCGCCCTCTCCACCCTCTCCACCCTCTTTCCTCGCCCCTTCTTCCCCGTCCTGCCCCATATCCCCACCGTCCGTCTCTTCGCCGCCCGTTCCCCTCTCCCCCTGTGCCGCCGCCGAACCTTCTTCGCCGCCTTCCGAAGTGACTGCCTGCGATTCCCAGTGGGAGGCCTTCATCGCTGGACTCGCTGGCCAATACCATGACCAACGCGACGCCGCGTGGACGTCCGCTCCCATCCCGCTCTCGCACCAGTCGCCTGGGTCCCCTGCCAACGAGCTGATCGAGCCGTACGACATCGACTGGGAGAAGGTCATGGCGGAGATCATGGCGGGCCCTCCCGACACATCGTATACTGTCCAGCCGCCGCTTACCGCCAATGGCGCGGACGCTCCTCCCCTGCCCGTCGATGCACCCGCCGAGCATCCGTCTTTCCCACTTCTCCCACTCGGAAGCACGGAGCTCGATTCTTCCGACTTTTGGTCCAGCGCGCTGTACCCCTCAGCCTTAAACGAATCGTTCGACGCCGTCCCGAGAAGCGCGAAAGTCGGCTCTCTCTTTGAAGACTTGTCTTGGACCGAGTTTCTCGCCCTTTTCGATTGATTGGGGCCGTTGCCATTGCATATGTCCCTTTTTTCCGTCCCGTCTTATTCTTCTGTGCTTCCTGTTCCTTTACGTATTACCCTTTCTTCCCAGCCATCGCCCTCCCCCGATTGAATGCGGCTGCCCGTACTCACCGTGATGTATCAGTGTCTGTATATATGGGCCTCCATTCGCCTTGTATTCTTTACCATTCATACGTGTTTCAATCCATGCCCCCTTCCATACTATCGTGCATAAGACGACGTGACCTCGTGCTCCCCCCTGTCTCCCCATGCATGAACTGCTGCAGCCTCACAACATCGACTGGGAGAAGGTCCTGACGGGTACTCCCAATATTTATATCGCCCACTGTCCAACCCGCCGCCGCCTGACCCTCCATCGCCCCTCGAGGCATCCGCCGAGTATTCTACTTTTCCTTTTCAACCCTTTGGCCTCGGAGGTGCAGACCTGGATTCCGCGGATTTCTGATCGAGCGCGCTGGAACCTCCAGCCTCGGATCAGTCGCCCTACGCCGTCGCGAGGAGCGTGAACGACGGTTCTCTCTCTCACGATTTGGCCTGGACAGATTTCCGAGCCCTTTTCCAGACCCACATCTCATGCTCCGAGTCGAGTACCCGCCACACGCTCGTCTATGTTGTTCGCATAGTCTGTTTCAGTCCCCCTCCGCCAATACATATCTACATTACCGAAATTCCCCTTGTCTGAACCCCCGCACTAACTGTACACCCGACAGGTACACCGTCTAGGCGATGAGTACAACCAAACCTCCGGGAGGGCTTTGAACTTACAAGATAACGTCGTGATGGAGCGTAAGGAACGAAGGATAACTCGCGACGACAGTCCTTAGGAATACGAGTTGTATGTGCAGAAAGTGTCTGCGTAAACAACCGGGTTTCTATACTTCGTAAGGAATGCACATTGCGGGTAGGTCAAGGCTGTGAGTATGCTAATAGTAGCAAGTAAACCATAAGAGATACAAACTGAATTGTCGCCGAAGCACGTCCTCTGGGCCAACACCTCGCAGTGACATGTGAATGCAGAAATGGAGAAAAACTCTGGCCTTCAGTTGATCTTGAAGTATACGCAGTAGATGTAGTGGCAAGGAGAGATCCTGAAGAGGGCGGCCATTAATGATCGGAGGGGGAAAAGAAAAGCACAACTCACATAAAAAGCCCAGCAGCGTCTTCGTAGCTTTGGTGACAGGCTCCGCAAGAGATCGAAAATTTGTGCGCCTGTATGCAGACAGATAAGGTCAAACCGCTATACGCAAGGTTAATGTTGGCCTGATCCACCTCTGCGTCCACGTTCGTGCAGGACCCTGCCAAGTCGTCGATACGAGATGCCTTTTGCTCGCGCTGTAAACGCAGCATTTCTCCATGAACTGCCCGCGCTCTCGCATTCTACAGTGAGACAAGAGGGGTTTGAAACCGTGCATAAGACGGCATGGGCTGACGATCACGAACCTCGGATACAAGAGCCAGAGGGGTCTGTAAGCTGTTGCATGCCACGGCTGTCGAAGTTGTCTGGGTCACAGTACCCGCTGTGATAGTGGAAAGAGTAGTGGTGGCTGGATTATCAGTGCTCTGGGAAGATATCGCCACGGTGGTCGGAAAAGTACAGGTAAGAAAGGCGAGGAGCGTGATGAATTTCGGAAACATATTGATGATCTCAGGCTCCGAGTGCGATGGGCCTCGGCGGCTTTGGAAGCTACACTGTTATTTAACGGTGCGACATTGTGTTCTAGCGCTCGTAAGGACAGCTACGTCGAGTGGATTGTCAGAGCGATGCGTCGGAAGAATGGATCTTTGTTGTATGGAATGAGAATCGTTGCGTGAATTATCATTGTTTCGTACTACTTACCCGAAAAGTTGGATTACGTAACCCAGCACGCAGTGACACGCCTAGTAGAGATCTAGACTTACAATCAAGAATTCAAACGCCCAACACTATTACTTCATTCACCCATTCTCTCTGTAATCCATGGGGATGAGCTTGTTCCGGTAAGAAAATGTTCAAATGGCATCGTTCTGAGATGGATATCCAGTCACTAAACTTATGGCCTCCACAGGTTCACTACACCATCGCTATCATTTCCAGGACTTTCCCCCGGTCACTCTTCGACGAGAGTTTTCGACTGAACGTTGTGGTCCTATTTTTGGTTCCATGACTGCGCTCCGGCGAGAATTCAATCGAGAAGTAACTTCTGACTGTGATATCAGCAGCACAGACGCACGTAAACCTTCTGAGACCCAAGTTCCAGGTGTGCCCCCTGGTGTATTGCGATTTCTTGCTACTGACCGCCTCGTTCATGTAGCTCTCGTTACCTCTTCAATTAATTCACCGCCCCCTGACGTGGGAACAACACTCTCCTCACATACATCTACACCCCGTAGCACCTTGATTCCTGCTCCCCAGGGACCCCTTTCCAAACCCAAAGCCGGAGGCTATCAGTTGGATCTAGCACTCGGCTGGGATCGCGGAAAGTACAAAGACGTACAGGTAATAGCAGCGTATCTTCATGTGTCAAGGCCGTATTGAACCTAAATTAGACTGCTTTACACGACATTGCAAAAGCGCATTTCAACGTCACCCTGCCGTACGAACAGCAGTCGGACAGTGCTAAAATGTGTTTTCTATCCGCGGTACGAACTCACAGCTAATCTACATCGGATAGGCTCTTACTGGTGCTCGTAGGCCCAAGAACGTTTTACGTTTCTCGCGCAATACGTTGATGCATGGCCCGCGAGGGACTTTGCCAGAATGTATCTCAAAAATAAATCTGCAGACTTTCGTTACCACCAAGTCGCAAATGCCAGGTATGTCTGTCGCCTTATCCCTGAACTATCTCCATTCAATTTGCACCTCCTCAGGAAATTCGACCAAACAAAGTAGAATGCTGTGTGTACGCTTACAATGAACGAGCTGTGGTCGCCCTCAATCCAGAAGACCTGTGTCGTGTCTCAAAGTGCATACGTCGAAATTTGGATTCCCCGAATGTTCACTCATCTTCTTGTTACAGCTTCCCGCTCCTCTTCCGAGTCGAATACTATCATTGTATCCTACCGATATCCTACCGAGTCCTTCACCGCGCGGGTGCTACGTTATCTTGCTATTTCTTGCCATATGCGCTCCCGTTCACTCACGTCGGACATTTCATCCTGAGACTGAATGATACCGGAGCCGACAATCATTCCAAAGTTGACCTCATGAAGTCCGACTTGACCTGGCCACTCCAAGTAACATGTCCTTAGCTCGAAATCGTCAGCTGTGATCAAAGCTACCTCAGGCTGGAGTTATCCTCTCCATTTGTCGCGGTATCGCTCATCGCGGAATACCTATCCTGAAACTCAATGACACACACATCCCGAGTGTGGTCCCGTTTGTCCTTATCGGGCAACGCAGGCGCCAGGAGACCGCGATACACGAGCGACGCATATCGTGGCCTCGCAGTGCTCCTATGACATATATTGGTATTCTGCGTTAACCGCTGTCGTCGACGAAGGTGCAGACGAGGCGATCGAGCTCCAAGACATCAGGGTTGCCGGTCTGCTTCCACGGACCAGCGCGTCAAAGTGGTAACCATGCCATGCTCCTGGAGACGTACGAGATGAAGGACAACGTATCGTTGGTATGATGTAGATCTCATCCGCCCAAAGTCTGTGGCCTTACGTCGTACTTAGTATACGTTCTCGTTTTCCCAGCCGACGCTTAAGCACCAATTGCGACCTCTTCGACTGCATCGATGTATGTAAGTATATGATCATGAACTAGTTCTGTCATCCCGAAACATGCACCCTACAAGTACCAGGTTCACAAGATATCGATAAGTACCGGGTTTCGGCTGTGGCATCTAGATCCCGGACATGCTGGAACAGGCCATCGCACGTTCCCTCAGGCAACTCCTAATCGAAGAACTATCCACCGCTTGGGCCACTTCAAATTTCCTACATCTCTATGTGATTTGATGGTAAGCATGGGTGTGATAGGACGGGATGTGGGGACTTGCCAGTGCCCTCTCGACATGCTCCTCGATATTATCGAGGAAGATCTTCGCAAAATGAATCATGAAAATTCCGCAATCGTACGCATTGGTCTGCAGCGGGGTCTGTAGAGAAATACAATATAGGGTCCGTAAATGCGTTTCCCGAGTACGCACGTACCTGAAGATCACTGCCAACTACTTGGAGCTCGGTATCATAGATAGCGGATTCGCTTCTCCATTTGACCTGGAGAAATTTTGCGATATTCTCAATTGCCACAGGATGCTGGAGTCCAATCGAGTCCAAAATAAAGATGTCGGCTCTGTTGATATGATGAGCTGTGTAGCTGAATGGTATGAGAAAATACAAACTACCTAGGCGCGCCCTGTTTACTCATTCTCGATTTCGCCTAGTGTATCCACCGGTCACTCTCGAAGGGCGTGTGCAAGACGCGACTTACGTTGTCTTGAGAGTGGTAGCCACCTCCTGCCAGGGGGAGAACAACAATCGCCAGGTACCAGTGGGATCTGAAGGCGGCGTAAGAAAGGAGGAGGAAGGCTGGCCCATGTTGACATGGGAAGATGGCTACACTTATGCACATATCTGCATCGTTGATAGGTATGAGTAAGTATTTCTTCTTACTGATCCCGAGCCCTGAGGACCACCGGAGCGCGCCCTCAAGGTCAATTTGAAACCTGGAACTCGGATCAGAATGTATACAGAAGCGCGTGTTAAAAATGCCTACTGGTGTTGGGTCAATTTAGTGTAGAAGAATGAATTCATCAAATGAACGTCGTCTGTGATTGTCGAGTACGTCGAGTCGTCAAGTATCATGCTTATAGGCGGCAATGAGGCCAACATTTCCCTACACAGATCACGATGGCACTTACTTCAATCCGACTTCCACCATGACATCATTGAGCATTTTTCCAGGCTGTAAGCACGCAATGTCAAATTCGTGCATGCATATCTTTATGTTCCTCCTCGTTGTATATGGGAAGTGCCTTCCGCACATATCAACCCTCAAAACGTAACGAAGAACAGAGCATTCACTACACTTACATGGAATTGTTGTGAAGGCTGTCCTTTTTCTGCGGTGCGTGGTTGAGAGCGGTCGGATATGGGTTATAAATTGGAATGACCGTAGGAAAGCTGGAGAAAGATTTAAGCACGGCAATTGACGGGTTTGGTCTTGCCTTGCCTCCCAGAGACCTCCGTATCGGACGATACGTAGTGGAGATATTCCACCAGTAAATCGTACTCTCGCTCATGGGTATCCCCTGATATATGAAATTGAAGTGTGAGGCGTCCAGCGGGACCTCTGATACCTACAACAGGTTGCACTGATGTCAGTGCGCCAGTCTCGAATCGGGAACTTAACGTACGAACCTGGGCGTAGCATGTGCGAGAAACTGCCGCAGAACTCTAACGACGGGAGGAACCGAAGTTGTATTTGATGCGAATGTTGTAGACGATCTTTCATGCTCTAGAAGGAGGTGTTTGTTGGAGGAACTGAGTATGAACGATCTATTCAATGATCGGACATCTTACATGGTGATCGGTATATTTGAGAAGTTTGACACATTTCCCCTTCAACATAAGCAACAAAAGCACGTTGTCGATGTGTTCCTCCCCTTCAGCCAGTTCCACAGAAAGTCGGTGTCCGCTGGTTACGCCCGGCCAGAGTCTGAGCAAAAGAGGGGAGTACGCAAGGGGAGTGGTGCCAATCTTGCATGCTTCAAGGATAAATTGAACGGCGGGTCGTCCCGTAGAGCTCATGGTGAGTGGATGCTGACTGAGTACTGAGTACGAGTGCTGACTTGTGCAAAACACTTTACCCCCTGCGAGCGTTGACTTAGGCGCGTTGAGGCATCAAAGGTTCAGATCCCGCCGGCAATCGGAGGGCTAAGTAAGCTTATGTAATAATCTACCTTCAGGAGTTTGTAATCTGAAAGATTAGTAAGATCCGGGTGGCCGAGGTAAATTTCAGACCCCGCTAGGTGACGTCGTTCCAGGTCGTTCCCATCGTCCTCGTCGTCCTCTTCGGTCCTGAGTCGTCGCCATCGCCATTATACGTCCGGATTTCCTTGCCGTCGCTCGCCATTTGCCACTCGCCACTTTCAAGCATGCACGCTCGCTGGCATGCGACTTCGGTTGTGTGCCGCCTGCTCGCAGGTCTTGCAGCCCCCCACGTCGCTGCTCGCATGGCTTTCTCTGAATTCCGTGCGGCACGCGTCCAACGGGCAACGGCGCTGGCTTCCGCCATCGACATGAAGGTGCAGCTCTGTTTCGTCTTCTTTTCCTCCCTCTTCTCCTTGCTCACACCTCCGTGTCGGCAGTCTTCGCCCGTCGAGGCTCTCAGTGCAAGCATTTGCCCAAGAATTTCTGCCCCACAGACAAGGACGGCGTCGTCGCCGTCGCGCGTCGACTGTTTCCACCTTTTCAGGCCGCTCATGACGCACAAGTCTAAGTGCTCAATGCACATAGGATAACGTGCGTAGCTCTCCCTCGTCCGCTGTCGT
>SAXG01000014.1:870739-1041524 GCA_012932865.1 Amylostereum areolatum | reverse complement strand
TAAAGGAAAGACGAACGGTGAGATCAAGCTCCTCCAACCTCAGAAAAAACGTACCTAGGATAATACGAGAACGGATAAAATGACCTGGGAAGGTCCCTTTGTTCTCCGGCCACCGCGCCCGCAAGAATACGTCGATATCCTCGGCTCCGACGCATAGATCACGGTGCGTGTTGTATACCGGTATGCTGACGACCGTACCAGCGGAGAAGAATCCGCAGAGTACGATCATGCCTCGTGTACATCGCGGAAGCCCCATCCTGCGTATGGAGTGCAGGCGCGTGCCCTTTCGATGAATGCGTCAGGCTCCTTACCGCCGCGTGGCGACAGGTGACTGAGCCCTCATTGACAAGTGCTTCGTTGTAGAGACTCATCTGGCAACAGAGGGAAGGTGATCAAGGTTAGACGTAGATCCGAACGCGAGTAAACACCTCCGCACCTATATCTCGACCTTTGGCATCCTCTGCTACCGTGCAAACGGCGACGAGTTGTCGCGGGCAGCCTGGTCGTCAGATGGTAGACGAAGGAATGGGGCAATAAGGGGAAACAATGAATGAACGTAAAAGGATAGAAAACACGGCTCCAAGGCTTCATACGAAAACATGTATTTCAATGTGGATATGTACAGGCATGCGCAGTACCAGTGGCCATTACTTTTGAACGATAGGAAAAGCAGGACTTGGTGCACCTTACTTCGCTCCGCGTGCCCTGTATGATTCCTCTGGTGGCTTGCGCGGGTTGCTGTCACGGAACCATAGCCTAGACTTGACACTGCTTCCCGCCACCACCGGGGTCTGCTCTTGCAGGCTCCCCAGCCCATTGAACGCAAGTGACCTGTACGTTGTCCTCGAGTCGGAAGACCTCAGTGCGGCTACCAACGCCAGAGTGAACGCCCCGTGGTTAATAGCCTGGAGGTTGCACTGGAGCTCGTAGCTCGGATGTATAGCTAAGGCAACATGGGACGACATATCCTCCGTCCACGATTCTGCAAGCACAGACGAATGTGATGGATGTCGCCGCGTGTCTTCGTCTACCGCACGGAGCATCGGCTCCAGACTTTGTGGAAGCGGGTGAGCATAACGCGCAACGGCGCCGGTCGGAAGCGCGACCGCCCCCGAAAAGCAACAGTCAAGGATGACCGTAATGTTGGGCCCTTTCACGTCGCGTATCTCGGCCAAAATAACGTTCAGCTCGCGGTCGCTGATGTCAAGATGCGCACCTCGATCAGCGGGGCAGAGCGCCTCAACTGGGCCCATCTTGTCAGCGACATTCGCTATGAAGTACTCCGACGGGTCGTAGCTTGAGCCGCGGCCAGAGAAGTAAAACAAGATTTTGTCGCCGTATTGAACGTTGTCGTTGTCGCGGAGATGGGAATAAAGCGCGTTGAGAATGTTTGCGCGAGTGGGTTGTCCGTCCGTTGAGACGCCTTGGTGGTCATTGGAGGTGAGAAGCTTGATATGGGAGACAGGGACGAAGAGGTCGGACACCAGATATTCATGGATGAGGCACGCATCCGGAACGCAGCCCTCGAGGTTTATTGTTGGTTCGGGGTACTGGTTGACGCCGACGACGACCGCCCAAAAGTGCTCTTCGGAAGAGCGTTCCTAGGATGATTTCAGGATGAACAAGGGCCGCGTTCACGAAGGCAAAAACACACCGATATTGCTGGGATGGTCTCGGAAAGAGAAGATGAAAGATTGACGGAAAGCCGGGGGAGAAGCTCTTGAAGAAGATGGTGTTTGGTCTGCATGAATCAACGAAGTTTCTCGCGGGAGTTGGTGGCCGTCGAACATGCGTCGCGGATCCCTTGCTGGCGATCTGGTGGGAGCTGACTACAATCGTGGGGCGAATCGCACCCGTGCGATACTCGCATTGACCTTCCCCTCTCCTCTGACTCTAGCTGGGCCACCTTCGTTTCAACGTCCATGATTTCCGCGGCAAGGGTGGTTCGCCATTGCTCATCTTGACACAGCAGCTCGCGCCAACCTGTCCAATACCAGAGCGGTAGATCTTCTGCATCGCAGGTCTTAATGGAAGAATCCTGACCCGGGTGAGTGCTGGTTCGCGAGTAGACGAGTGAATGCGAGGCAAGACTCACTAGTGGCGTCATTTTGCGGTGTCCTGTATCGCCGTCGAAAGCAGTGTTGGTGGGTGCGACGGGAGGTCGAGGTCGAAGGCGCATGCATTCCCATCAATAGATGGACTTGGATGACGCGATACAGTCTAGAGACGAGTTGATGGGCTTAGAGACGGAAGACAGAGATAAGAAAAGTCACTCGCCATGTTCTCGCGGGAACAGTTTGAGTGCAACTGACGACGTTCCTCCGTACTGAGCATCCTGGCCTTCAGTTCTCACAGTCAGATCAGAACGACATTCGAGGCTCGAGGTTCAAGTGAGAAGTGAAGGCGGGTGCAAGCTGGTGCAAAGGACTCGGAATAAGGCGAGTTCGGACAGTGAAGCATGCGAACCGTCATCTGGCCCGCTGTGCTGTGACTGTGATTACGTAAATTTCCTAACCAATCATCGTCGGCGTTGCAATTATGTAAGTACGAGACTCCGATCGGCAAGGATCGGCAGCGACTCGACGCCAGTTACTTACACTTACTAGAACTATGCCAACTTTCGTTTATTAGGTCAACTTTCAGCGCCCTGTCTTTCCGACGACCCCAAGAATGCAGTGCCACAGTCCCATATAAAGTGACGTTTTTCCTCGGGAAGGATCTTCCGCCCCCAAACTTCACTGCTTTGATTCGAAAAGGCACTGACGAACTTCCTGAGAACTTGAGGCTCAGGCTGTCGACAGCTGTCGACGCATAGATACCATGTTCAGACCAAGGCATACAAGGCGGGTGCGCTGGATAGCAGGATCAACTCCCCGAAGCGCACACGATCCCCCTTTCCAAGAAAAACAAGAGTTATGGATCCAAACAGAAGAATCAGGAAGATAGTCGTGCTGAGTTGGCTGTTCCGCCAACATTCCGCTCTCCATGGCCCTTCAGTCGCTGTGCATTGATCTGTGACGAACCATATGATGCCTTCACCGCCCCGCATACACTTTTGGGGCGCCTCCCAACAGCTGTTCCAAAAAGGTGCGCTCTTTGCTTTTTGAGCGCCCAATATCTATTGATCCAACCTATAGCTTTGAATGCCAGACGAGTCAAAACCCCACCACGGCGAGGCGCTGGTATATTCCGCTACCACCGTCCCGCTACCCCCTTATCACCTCGACTTTACACCCCCTTTCGCCTCAGCTGATTTTCTCCTTCCGATCTTTGGACCCCGCCGCTTTGAAGGACCATCCTACTCCTCCAAGATCAACTGAGCCGAGACGACGAATCCTCCCAGCCTTGAGAGCAATATGGCGTCACGCTCGAATGACAACTCTACGTTACCTGCGGGGTGGGCATTTGAATATGGAGTGGTATGTGATCTGCACACGTCTCTTTAGTGCTTTACTAACATCAAGGCATCCCAGATTGACACGCGAACATATCCTGACACCGTCGCTCGTGCTCAATTTCCCTCTCAACCACATATCGCCACCAAACGAGCCCATCGCCACCCTTCGCTCAGGGAACAGATCGTTCAGGACACTTTCCCACGCACAATCAGGCGGTAAGCGTCTCACATGATCTTCGGAGGGGAACAGTCCAGCTCATCCGTGCGTTGCATTCCAGCCGGGTATGTACTCGGCGCAATCGCCATTCAACCCACACGGAGGCTCTACCATCATGCACCATCCACTCAGCCTCACCCCCTCTTGGCCGCACCAACGCATCATTTCGCCCCTCCGGGAGTCGCAATCGTGCCATCCGGAGACAGTACCGTCCAAACTGATTCGCTAGTACGTCCCACTTCCTTTATGTCCAGCATTTTCTTCATCGGTGATCGTAAAGTTGGCAGCATCATTCGGTGCTAACTACATGGACAATTGGGTCGAACTTGCCCAAAAAACTGCCTGAGCAGATCGGCGTACGAAGGCGCCTCTCATTCGACAGGTGAAAGACCTGGACAAAAGGATTCATCCTCTCGAAGAGTTGGAGCGTGCTCTTTGGGCTGACTTGGGAATGCTCGGCCCCCGTTGACTCAGGAGACCTGTTCAAGTTGTATCAGTCCAGAGCCCGCGCGGACCCATCGCCCATTGGGCTCCCTTTCAGCCATCTTCAAAACCTTGACACCTTGCATTACCTTCGGGAGGATAAATCCCGCCTCTTGCGCGATATCCTCTTGACATTGGGACCTGCACTTGTGAAATACAACAAGGTCCATACGAAACAAACCGTTTCGTCCCAGGTACCGCTGTTCCCCCCACGTGCTCATTGGTTTGTTAACGAGGGTTTTCAGAATTATTCGTCGCAAGCCAAGCTCGGCAATCGCATCTGGGCGGTCCTCATCGGTATCAACAAGTACTCATCGCCCGACGCCGGACTGTACAATCTCAAGGGAAGCGCGGCTGACGCCAAACGCTTCCAGACCTACCTCACATCCAAGCTCTCCGTCCCCAACTCCCACATCAAGCTCCTCGTCAACGGGAGAACCGTCTTTCCTCCATCGCTTTACCGACGATATTATCGCTCCCACCCGCGTCAACATATTGCACGAGCTGTGGAACCTGCGCGATGACCACTGCATCCAGCGGGGAGACGTGGTGGTCATATTCTACTCAGGACACGGCGCGAAATACGACGCAAGAGATTACTTCACGTGCATCGACGGTGCGGGCGTCATCGAGGCGATCTGTCCCTCTGACCGAGGGCAGTCGACGAGGCGCCCATGGAGTTGTCCCAGACATCAGCGACCGCGAGCTGAACACCATCCTCGGAGCCATACGCGACGCAAAGGGCGACAACATCCTTTTCATCGCCGACTGCTGCCACGCCGGTGGTATGACCCGCGCTCCTGTCGACATGCGCCCAACGCGGTCTGCGGCCCGCTCCTGCCCGCGAGTTTGGGCGACATGCTACAGGAAGCGGACAACGATCGTCGGCGACCTGCATATACGCGGCCCGTGTCCCAACCTGGGTGGATAGCGGACATGTCCTCGCAACGTCCTCATCGCCGCGTGCGAGAACTTCGAAACAGGCGTTGGAAGTCTCGGCGGAAGAGCGCGGGATTTTCACGTCGGCGCTCGTGCAGGCGCTCGAGTCGCCTCTAGGAATGGATCCTCGGACGACTTTCAAGAGTTTGATTGAGAGTGGGGTGAGGCCGATGCTGCATAACATACAGATCCCAACGGTGGTGGGGGACAGGAAGAAGTGTCTCCTGTGGTTCCGGGATTGACAGAGAATGCCTTCGCCCTCGGTCGTATGGCCCACCTTCCATGAACAAATCGTGGATACGTCAAGCTGATAAACTAAGTCGAAAACGGTGACGAATCTCTGTTCTCTTGTTTCATTTGACGCGGACTCGGACGTCGATTATCGCCACGACACTCTTTGGTTTCTTCTGCGCCAGCCGGTATTCTGGACGCCCCGACTACTCGGAATCGAGTGCTCGGACTCAGTCTCATCGAGTGCTCGGTTTTTGCGTACTATATTGACTCATGGTCTCCAACCGCATTTCTAGGATCCGAACGTCCAGCGCCTGTACCTATCGTGCAATCCAGGTGTTCAGCATCTCTTCCTGTGTACACCTGCGTCCGAACGATACTTCGTACGCGAATCATCCGGGTTTCAGCCCGACTACATTTCGTCTCCTGAGCGAATCCAACGTGCTGGACACGGAGCTAGAATAGTAAAGCGACCTGATCCGTTTTCTAGCTTCTAATATCAATATCACTGCAGGACCCGGGACGGCGCGATCATCTCCTCGATGAATTTTACAGATCTTTACACGCCTTTAGCTTCTCCCGATTCATCCTCTCCATATCCCTCCATGCCTCCCTCCCACCATCCGATCTCTTCTCTATACTCTCCCCCAACTTCCGTTCTTCGCCCGCTTTATGCTCTTCTCCACATCTTCGTTCCCGAGGATGCCCTCCCTAGGTGCCTTTTCGAACGGCGCGGGCGTCGTATAATGAACGATCTTGACCGCGTCCTGCATCCGCCTCCACAGCTCCGGACTCCGTTTCTTGATCGCAAGGTTTGCGTTGTACACGTACGGCAGCCTCAGCGCCTCGCCCGAGAAGAACGCATCAAGGAACGCCTGGTCTCCGGGTGACGGTGGAAATCGCGCGGTCTCGAGCACGCTCATCATCTGGTTGAACGTCGCGCTCGACGGCCGGGCGAGGAGTACCCCAGAGTTGATCTGTGTCGTGAACCCCTCGTGCTCATACACATCCGGCACAGCGCCGAACACGAACGGCAGCTCGAAGAGCTCTTCGAAGCTCTGTCGCACGAGTGTATCTCCGTCGATGAAGACGGCGGTCTCGACCCCGATGACGTCCAGCGTCCAAAGGTTGAGTTTCGTGTATACATCGACGAAACGGGGGTTGATCCCCTCGCCGTCGCGAGGAGGCGCGATGGGGAGCACGGGGTGGAGCTCCCAGCCAACGGAACGAACAGTGCAGAGGGATTCCTCGGAGAGACGGCCGGGGATGTACATGAGGATTCGTCGGGAAGTGACATTGGAGGTGGTGAGTGAGTGGCCAAGTGTTGCCACAGGAATGGTGTACTGATCGTTAAGCAGAGTCGAGACGATGGCGCGGGAGGACGGGGGCGATACAACGGACGGTGAGACGGTGACAACTAGTTCGGGCTTCCTGTTGGGGTGGTCAGCGGCAGACCAGTGACGGGATGTCGGGAAGACTTACAAGGCCTGGTAGTTGTCGAGAGAGTTGTCACCTCTCTGCGGGGGAGGTGTTCTGAAGACAATAATCCACCCGAGGAGAATGTTGAGGGCGAGCGCGACTGGCAGGACCACGCGGACGAGGTAACTCAGAACCTGCGCCCTCCAGCTTGGGAGGGGGAGCCCGCTTGAGCTCGGGAGGAGGGTATACAGGTGACCATTACGACGCATTGCGCTGGCACTCGGGATGCGGAGGAGGGGAGAATTGATACCCGCCACGGAACTTCAGAGGATAGATAAATCATTGCAATGTGGAGTGCCAGTGCGTTGACACCCACAAGCACCCACATGGCCCAGAGATGGCGGTCATGTTCAGTTGCCCTGTGGCTTGGACATTATCTGTTTCTGATTGGGTTTGAGGCAGACACACTCCCAATTGTTACCTAGATACTGAGTTGTGAGATCAAAGTCAAGTTTCGGAGGCGATGAACTGGATAGGAAGAGTGAGCTATCTAGGAGTCGACTGAAGGATGCGAGCAAGCCTCCCCGTTGACTGCACCCGTAACCAAACCGACAACAACCGAATAGACTTACCTCTTCGGGTTGAATAGGATGCTTCACTACCGAAGATTACCGATGGGCATTCTGTACGCAGGGATGTATCGCCTGTGGTTCACATAGTTACATCGTTGTATCGCAACATGCAAGCAACATGGCGCATTTTGATGATCGGAACAGGGATGTTCGATGGGTGGATATGTAGACTGCAATATCGAAAGGATGTGTTGTTCCTCTTAAAGGTTACTTGTTGCTCACAGATTCATCGAAAGAGGAAGGTTATTGTACATAGCACGCGGAATTGCGGTACAATACCACTGCCCAAGAGTCGGCGGGAAAAAATGGAGATTATGTAATTCAAGATGCTGATGCCAAACACGACCAAATTTGGCCTCCAAAATACCGATGAGGACCCACTGTTGCGAAAACGGTGCACATCTTCCTGTCTAGCTCACTCTGCTCTGTCGTACCGCATACGTTCTACCACGCTGCCACTGCGGTCGTTGCTAGTGCGTATTCAACTTTGATCCTCCCGGTCAGCTCTGACGCAGATTGAATGATATCGATCGAATCTGCACTTTCATCCGCGGAGCCCTGGCACTGCGCTCGTCGCGACTCGTGGATATAATCCTCAGATGATGACGAAAAATGACCATAATGACCTAGGACAGGTATGGTCTGACTTCTCGGAGACGCGCACACGTACATGTGTACGTCCGTCGCACGCGTGCGCGGAACGATCGGGGTCTCCGCCCACGGCGTCCTTCGCTCTTGCCAGATCACGCCAGTCTGCATCGTCATCCATATATTTCAGACACAGGTCTAGCAGCCGTTCGATTATGAACGCTCAGCCCCGGCCCGCCGCGACACAGCACTCATGTACATACCGTGGTCGACTCCTCGAGAGGGATGCCGGGCGCGCTTGGGCGAAACGCCGTCCCTTCCCCGAGGACGCGGGTTGGATCTGAGAGCCCAAACGAGAGGACGTCGGCAGCATGATTTCAATGACTCGCATGTTCACACGGCTCTGGTGCGTCGTCTGCCGCAGTCGTGTCGCCCTTCGACGGTTTCCTACCCTTGCGGGCTGTGATCGTGATAATCAATACACATCTCGACGGTGCCCACGCACCCGGCACCGGGTGAACGCCGTGATACGACTTGGCACGAAGTCCGCGTCCATCGCGAGCTAGCACCTCCATCTCTTGTTCCCCATCCTCGAAGCACGTCTCGCATCCCTCACGCCCAGAACGCGTGCTCTCCTCCTTCCACACCAGCCACGACCCCTTCCCATTCGAATCTCGCCGTGAGTCAACGACCCTCCCGGGGGAACGTTCGAGCGAGTGCGTGCAGGACCCAGTCCTTGGGCAGGCGCGGAGAGAAGGATGCTCATCTCAAGGTTGGAGTACACGAACGGGATCGTCGATTCGAATTTCGAACACAAAGTAAGGACCGTATGACGATCCCCGGGCGGACCAGGACCGAGACGTTCGGACGGCTCCTAAGTTACAGTACCCGTCGTCCAGCCGCCCCGCCGCCCGATCGCTCCCTTTCCTTCATTCGACAGCTGTGACTATGACGATGCGTTTGCCGGAGAATCGAAATTCGAGGGTACTTTCCGGTGGCGCGAACGGCAAGAGAGAGAGAGAGAGAAAGAGAAAACACTTCGCTTGGCCTGAGAGCGTCGAGGAGAAAGAACCTTCGCGCTCGCACGCGACTCCGCCGGGTCAAATTCGCGTAAGGTGGCGCGTTGCGCGGGAAAACGAATCAAAGGTCAGGTAAGGAGCACGTGTGCGGACGGCGGGCGGGGAGGGGGGGGGGGGGCGGGACAGCAGGCGAACGGGAGGCGAACGAACGGCAAACCCATATCCAGCCGAGCGCCACGAGGCCGTCCGGCGTCCCCGGCGTCCTCGTCCCCCCACCACGATCATCCAAACGAAAACACACGCAAACCCCTGATCCGCCACCGCGCATCCGAGCCCTTCCCCCCCCCCCCCCCCTCCCCCGCGCGCAACTGCAGACGTGCAGCCGCCCGTGACCGTGACCGTGGCGTGCGCCGACGGGCGTCCCGAGGGCGCGCCACGCCGAGCGATCGTGGACGCCGCGCCCGGGAGGACGCGGGCGTCGTGGACGGTCGTGGGCCCCCCGATCGGACGCGCCTCAAAGCCTTCCGAGGCCAGTCACGCTCCCTAATGCCTGCCTACTTACCACGCAGGTTTACGTCGTGGCGGTGGGGTCCCCTAAGCACTCGCCGTCGATCGAGAACGTGCAGCCCGGCGGGAGGAGAAACAGACGCGTGAGCGCGCCACAGACGCAGCGAGCGCGGACACGGAGCGTCGACTGCGAGAAGGAGCGGCGCGCGGAGCGTCATGCCAGCACGCCAGCACGTGCGGCGCGCGTGCGCGTTGGACGTCACCCAGAGACCGCACGCACGAACTCAGACTGCCGCCACGCCTGCGCCTGCGCTTCCGATTCGACGCGCAGAACCGCTCGATCGCAACCCGCCCCCCCCTCTCTTGCGTCCCCGTTCCTTCCCAGCGCCACACGCCAGGAAAGAAAAGGAACAAGCCACAGCAGAGCGGAACCGGCCGTTCGTTTCATCGACCGCTGTTTGGGGCTGGAGACCTCAGCTGGCACGACCCGCGCCCGTCGTTCTGTCCCCCTCCCTCTCCCCCCTCCTTGCCTCCGGGACCGGAGCGCGCGAACGCTCGACCACCCTTCGAACGCTCCGTTCATTCCAGGTGCCAGGTGCCAGGTGCCAGGAGCCAGGGGGGTCCCCAGGCCTCAGCACGGCGACCGTCCGCGTTCTCTCGTCGCGCTCCGGTGCGGCTCCTGCGTCTGTGCGGGCTTGAAGCGTGTGATCTCCGGACTTCGGAAGGGGCGGGGGGGGGGGAGACGCGAGAGTCCGCGGTGCGCGGGCGTCGTCTCCGCGTAGGTTTCGAGATTTCAGCGAGGCCATGGCACGCTCCCTCCGGGGCCCGAGCCCGAGCGACGGAGGACGGAGGAGGGGCGAGGCCCCCAGCCCCCCGCTCCCCCGCCATCGAGCGTGCGGATCGGGCGTTCCCCGGCGGGAGGAGGTGGACGTCGGGTGAGGGCGTGGCGGCTCGTGCGGAGGAAGGGAAGAAAGGACGCGAGGACGCGAGATGGGAGGTGGGAGGATGGGAGGTGGGAGGATGGGAAGACGGGGAAGGTTCCCGAGGAACGAGGGAGAAGAAGCCGAGGGAAGGTGTGCGTCCGTCATCGATAATAATACGCCCCCCCTCCCCCCCCGGGCCCCTGCGTCATCTCGACTTCCTCGCTGGCACGTCCTGAACAGTGATCCCTCGGGGCGCGGATGGGGGGGTGTGGGAAGAGGTGGGGATGGGAAAGATCGAACCCCCTGCGTTTTGTCTCGGTCGAGCGTCGCGTGCGTGAGCCTTCCCCAGGTCCCTTGGTCGAAACAGTCGCTGAAAACGACTTGAAAGCGCGCGAGTGCGGGGGCCCCACGTAGAAGCCCGGGCGACGGGCCGCGCCGCCGCGCGTTGTGTCTTTCGAAGAAGTTCGAACTGCAGACCTTGCATGATGAACGTGAGGACCCGATACCGCGTTGGGCCCCGGGCGGGGCGCGACTGCCAACGCGTGTGCACGCGGTCGACCCGAGGGTGGCGGTAGGACGGCGCGAGCGCGCGAAGCACGGTATCGCCTAGCGCCTGTTCGTCTGTCTTCTGCCATATGCGGAAGGGGGTTGGGGTTGTGCTATCAAAGAGTTGGACAAAGAGGCGACGTAGAGGTGGAGAGGGGCACTGGTGTGCGTGCGGTCACGCGTGGATATGTTTAGAAACGCGTGGTGGGATCTGGCGCTAGCCTGGACGAGGGAGGATGACGAGATGACGACGTGTGCGAAGGCCATGGCGAGCGCTGGAAGAGGGGTGTGTGTGTGGATGATCCAGCCGTGAGTGACGCCAGGGGTGGTAGTCACGGTGAGAAGGGTCCTGGACTCCTGGTGGCGTGGCGTGGGGGGGGCGCATCTCCTCGACCGAACATTGTCCACGCGCGTGTGCCACTCGAGCCTCGTCCGACTTGCGCCAACCTACCTCATTTCCATTCTCATGCACAACCCTCGGATCCCCTCGCCCATCCGCCCCGAGGCGACAGATCTATTTGGAGCTGGCGGATAAGTGAGCGAGTTATCCCGAGCGAGTGCGAACGGGGAGGGCGCGCACGGGTGACGGCCTGAGTTACCTGGCGCGCAGGGCGGACGGAGGAGGCGATGCGGACTTGGGGGGAACTCGGCGTTCTTGTCCACGTCCTTTTGGGCGGATAAGCCCCCGTGCGGGCGCGTACGTGTGGTGGATGGAAAGACGAGAGGAAGGCGCCAGGGGCTGAGGAAGTTGCTATTCTGTGATGAGAAGCCGCATTGAACGGGAAGGAGGAAGGAGAGATGACTATCGTCGGTGGGAAGGGGCGTCTGAAGGGGGGGAAGGGCGATCCGGGGGGCGTGCGGGTCACGTAAGGAAGCGGCGGTGGCGGCATCATGCGCATGGTGGGTGGACGATGGGGACCGATATGCGCATCTCCGCTCTGCGAAGAAGGCTGCGAGGAGGAGGAGGAGGAAGAGGAGGAAGAGAGCTGTCGGATGAGGAGGCGTGCGCGACGGAGAAACGGAGATCGGATGGAAAGAGATCGAGATGAGGTCGAGTGGGCCTCGCCGAAGCCACGTTCCGGAGAGAGAGCTCCCAGCAGCCTCGACGCCTCATCCAGCCAGCCTTCCTCCAATAAAAACCCCCTTGCTCGTCGTCCCTCGCACCCGCAATGCCCTCCCCGTCGACGTCCCCCTCCACATCCCCGCCCCCGCCCCCGCCCTCGCCCTCGTCCTCGCCCTCCTCATGACCGAGTACACCGCCTCCCCAGAGGCCATCGCCCACTTCCAAGCCGCCCGCGCTCGCACCGGCGCATGGGTCACCACCCTCGCCGACACCCCCTACGCCCACCCCTCCGCCCCGCCCTCCCTCGTCGCCGACACCGACGACGGCATGTCCTCCCCCGACTCGGACGCCTCCACCACGGACTCCGAGCTGCCCCCCCGCATGGTCCTCCGCTACCCCGACGGCCGCGCCGTCCCGATCGGCCCGTCCGAAGACGCCGTCGCGCTGCGCGCCCGCCGCCAGCGCGCACTCCGACCCCCGCCGCCCCCCGCGACGACGACGGCCCACACCCCGGTGCACCGTGCCAAGGGCCACGAGCGCGAGCGCGCGCACGATCCGTACGTGCACATCAACCCGGCCACCACCGGTTCCGCCGTCTTCGTCCCCCCGCCCTCCCACGTCTACCCTCATCCGTCCCCGCTCGACGGCCGCGGGCCGCCCTCCTCCTTCGCGCCCACCCTCCCGCACCCCGCCCCGCCGTCCTTCCACTCCTCCGCCTTCTCCCACGCGCCATACCCGCCGTACCCCTCTTACCCGACCCAGCCCTCCTACCCCTCCACCCGCACCTACCCCGCCCTCCCCTCCTCCTACAGCCCCTCCGCCTACAGCCCCTCCACCCAAGTCTCCTCCACCATCTACGCCCCGCCGCCCGCCCACGTCCTCGCCCACCCTGCCGTCTACGCCCCGCCCTTCCCCCCCCTCTCCCATATCTACTCCCCCGCCCCCTCCGCCGCTTCCGCCCCCGCCCCCGAGCCCGCCATCCACCAAGATGCGGCCTCCGTCGCCGCGCAAGAGGCCGCCGCCGACGCCCCCTTTATCCCCAGCCCCGTACACACCCCCGCACCCCCCAGCCCCGCCGCTCTCCCGCCCGAATCCCCGCCCACCCCCGGCCCCATCGACGCCCCAGCTCCCCTCCCCATCGCCGCACCCGTCCCCCTTCCTCCCTTAATAACAATCCCAGCCTCCCCTTCCCCCCCACCGCCCACCCCGACCTCTCCCGACGACGTCCCCGTGCCCACCCCAACCGACGTCCCCCCTCCCGTCCAGTTCGTCGTCACGAACCCGGACTCGGCGCGCTCGTCCCGCCGGCGCGCGCAGAAGAGCTCGCGTTCGCGCAGTCGCGGGGTGGAGGGCAGTGGCCTCGGTCCTGGTCCTGGTCCTGGCGGCGGCGGCGGTGGTGGTGGAGGAGGAGGAGGAGGAGGCGACGCGCGCGAAAGCCGGCACGGCAAACGCCCGCCGCCGATCGTGTACGCCGCCTCGAACCACGGCTCGTACGCGTCCTACGACCCCCCGCGCGTCGTGCCCGCCGCGCTATACCGCACCTCCCAACTCTCCCTCAACCCCCACCCCGCCCCCTCGCTCTCCCATCCCCCTCCCCATCCCCTCCCTCCCCCCTCCCTCATCAGCTCCCACCGTCGCAGACACCACGCCTCGCTCCCCCTGTCCTCCACCCCGGCCGCGCCGCCACCCGCCCCCGCCGTCGCGCCCTCCATCTCCGACCCGTTCCCCGCGTCCACCTCCCAGCGCGCGTTCCCCCTCGACGGCCAGGGCCACAGCCAAAGCCACAGCCAGGCCCGCTCGGTGCGCTCGGCGCACCCGCCTCCGTCCCATTCGTCCGCGCACCCTCCGCCCTCTCCCCGCTCCGCCCAGTCCCAATCTCAGTCCCAGTCCCAGTCCCAGTCCCAACAACACCCGTCCTCGACGCAGCATCCATCGTCGACGCACCACCCAAGCTCGACGCACCATCCACCCTCAACGCACTATCCACCCTCAACGCAGCACCCCCCCTCCACCCACTCCCGCCGCTCCCACCGCTCCACCACCGCCACCGCCACCGCCGCCAGCAGCAGCAGCAACCCGGCCCTCACCCGCGCCTCCGCCCGCGAATCCGGCTGGGAACACATCCGCGCGTCCGCGCTGCCGCCTCACCATCGCTTGCCGCCGTTGCAAGCGCAGGACGCCGCGCGCGGCGGGGCCGGGACGGGGTTCGGCATCGGGATGGGCAGGCTGGGGGCGTGGGGGTGGCAGCGGGGACGGACGGCGGGCGCGGGGGCGGAGAGGGAGCGGGAAGAGCGGGGGAGACGGCAGAAGGAGAAGGAGAAGGAGGAGGAGAAGGTGGGGGAGAAGGAGAAGGCGCTCCCCGTTCCCCCGCCCCCGCCCCCGCCTATCCCCGCCCCTCTCGGCGGCTTCGTCCGCAAACTACGCCGCGGGCGCCCGCCGCCCTCCCCCGCCCTCCCCTTCGCGCCCCCCGCCGCCCCGCACGACCGCGCCGCGCCGGCGCCGGCGCCGGCAGACGACGAGGCGGAGGACGACGAGGAAGGGGTGGCGAGCGACAGCTCGGGGAGCACGTACTACGTCCTCCCGAGCCCGGGCCAGAAAGTCTACGTCGTCGTGCGTCGTCTCCCCCCCCCCCCCCCTCTTTCGAATGTTGCGCGCATATAGTCTGTCTCCCTGACTCCCTCCCCCTCCCCCGTTCACAAACAGCCCCCGATCCCGCGGTACGCGCCTCACGTGCGGGATTACGCGCCTATGCCGCCGCCGCCGCCGCCCCCGCCCCCGCCGCATCAGCCCCACGCCCACGCGTCGCACCAGGTCCCGCCTCCACCCGCGTCGCAAGACCAGCCGCACGCGCACCCCGCCCCCTTCGCCTCCCTCCGCGACAAGTTCTACCACCCGGGCCCGCCCCCCTCGCCTTCGGCCGCCCACGAAGCGCTCCATCGCTCCCGCTCGCAGGACGCGACGGGCGCGCTGGGGGTGTTGCCGTCTTTGGTGCGTGCGCCGTTGCGACTTCCCTTCTCATCCTTTTGTGTCCCTTCGCGTTCCGCCTCCCCGCCCCCCGTTCCGTGTCTGAATTCCCTTTCCTTTCCCTTCCTTTCGCCCTTCGTTCGTTCGTTCGTTCGTTCGTTCGTCGGTGGGGCGCGGTCCCGGACGTTGCTGCAGTGCTGATTTGGATGTCCCGTGTTTTATTTTTTGGGGGGGTGGAACGAGCAGGTCCAGGACGCGCGCAAGCCTTTGTATAAGCGGATTTGGAGGGGGAGGTAGAGGCCACCGAGGGACTAGGGTGTTACGGCTCGATGCTTGGACAGGTCCGTGGCATGGCCCACGAATCTCCTCCCTCGCCCCCCCCTCCTTCGCCCGTCTGTACACGAAAAAAAAAATCCAGACGACGGGAGAAACCCCCTCGGACGCGGACTCCGTCGCTTCTTCGTTCGTTTTCTCCTTTCGCTCGTCCTCCTGCTCGTTTCCGCCACTGTTTCGCGTTTAGCAACCCCCCCCCCCCCGCCCTTTTTTTTCCCTGTCCCGTACGTAGGACCCGTCTTCCCCGTTTGCGTCCCGTCCGTTTCGCAGGGACACGCTTTCCGTGCCCCGTACGGACACGTATACACCGTACCGGTACCGTCATGGCCGCGCGCCGCCCGCTCTGTCCAGTCCACGCTTCGCTCTCCTTGTTCGCTTGTCCACGCTCTCCCGCTCTCCTCCCTCGCTCTCACCCCCCCTCCCCCCCCGCCCACCTTCGCGCTCGCGCTTCAGCCTGCTTACGCGTCCCTCACGTCTGCTCGTACCGTACCGTAGTACCAGTACCGTCCACACGCATCCCTCCCCCCTTCCCCCCCGGCGCACCGGATGCGCCGTTCGCACACCGCACACGTTCAGCATGACGGTCTTCGACGAACCCCCGTCACCTCCCGCATCACGAATACATACGATACAAGCCACAAACAGCATATACTGGTATATATCCCTAATCGCCTCCCGCCCAACCGTCTAACTTTCCCTGTCGTCTCCTGCTGGCGACGACGCGCCCGCGCCCGCGCCCTCGCCCTCGCCGTCCATTCGTGCGCCGTACTCAGCCAAACCGTTAAATAACCATGCCATGCCCGATGCGCGCGTCCGAAAGGTGGTTCGCTCCACGGAGCCTTTTCATTTCATCTCAATCCCAGGCGCCCCGCCCTCTCCTTCCCTTGTCGAATCCCTTGCGGACATACTTCCCGGGACCAGTGCTTAGGTCGGCCGGATAAGGCAGCGTCGGGGGGGGGGGGGGGGGGGGGGGGGGGGGGGGCATCGATTGCGGTCCCGATGTCTGCTGATATGCGCGGGGACCGTTGAACTCTGAGGCCTGAGGAAGGGCGTTGAAGCTTGAAGACTCGGGGGCCAGGGGGCGCCTGCTGTCTAGGCCTGTGGCTTCAGTTGCGCGGGCGAAGTTGAGGAAGGGAGGGAGAAGGCGAAGGGGTGTGTGTGCCTTGTATTATGACCGGCCGAACGACTGCCAGATGCCAGTGAACGGACTGTGTTGAGCGGAGGCTTTGCTCATGACGTCGCCATTTCGCAAAGATAGCGCGGCGAGGTACATGCAGCGCCGGGGGGCACCGCGACTATCAATGAATGGAGATAGAGTTAAGGGTGGCGAGATGGGGGGTTGAGGGCGAAGAAGAAGGAGAAGGAAGCGGCAGTGGCCTCAGGGAGACTTGAGACTCAGACCCCGGGGCGATCATCTGGGCGATCGGGTGGAGGATTTGCGGGGGGAGGGAGGAATGGGGAAGGTGGGAGCCAGGAGGATGGAGATCGGGTGAAGATATCGAAGGGCGCCGCGCGAGGATCGGCGTCGGGCGTGGTGGGCGTGGGGCATACAGCTAAGTCATAGATAGATGGGTGCGAAGGTTTGGGCCGTGGGGTTGCAGAGATATGCGCTGGCAATCCGGGGGCCTTGAATCGCGCTGACGTCGAGACCGCACGATAGGGTGCCGTCCGTGTGAATGAAACACGTTGGACGTGTCGAGAGCGGACGAGGGTTATTGACGTCCGAGGACTAGAGTCGAATGCACCGGAGCCTGTGCGCGGCGTCCGATGCGCCAGGGGGACGGGCTCTGGGGAAACGATAAAGGGGGAAGGGTAAGCGAAGGTCGACGCTGGAGTTTCTCGAAGACGCACCGATGACTGTGGGATCGGAGGGGGTCGAAGATAGGTCTCCCTTGGCCGTAGTACCAATTCTAGAGCGTGACCCAGCGGCACACATATACCAGAGTCAGCCATCATGTACGATGCGGAGACGCGCTGTTCGCATTGCGAACAGCGCGCCTCGGTAGGTGCGGGTGAAGGGACCGTCGGGGAATCGCCGTGTCCGAGGGGGCACATCCACTCAACCGAGCCTGATAAAGCTGCCAGTGCCCAGGGACCAGCGGTCACCGCTTGCGAGCGAGATATGCGCGGAACGTCGATCACGCGGGGAGCTCGATGCGCCTGGGGTTCAGAGAGTTGAGCGCTGAGCAGACAGCGGCGGGATCCGCGAGGTCTTTGGTCTGTCGAAAAGGTATGGTGCGGTGTGTGTGGGCGAACGGTGGAGCGACACCGCCGGACGAGGTCCGGCGACTTCACTACTTAGTTCACTTTTTCATCTTCGTCGGGATTCGGCGGCGAGGAAGGATGCCACAGTGGCTGTACATAGTCAAACGTGAGAACGTGGTGATTGTCGGTGCGGACACATCGAGCGACGACGACGAGGCCACCATCAATGTGTGCATTCTTATGTAATTGTAGAGGGCGTTGCCATACGCGGACAAACAAAACACGACATGATTCACCTGACAGCGTGTCCAGGGTGTTCAACTGGTGTTCACAACCGCCTGCCTCCAAGATCCAATAGCTGACGCTTAAGCTTGAGATCGTGCATTGTACGCTCCTTCGTTGCGCAAGCTAACACGCTGTCGCACAGGCGTCAACAAACCATAGGGCTTGATTTTTCAAAGAGCATGCCCGGTAAGTATTACAATGAACTTCCGCCGCTAAACGGTCAATTGCGCGATGCCGTGGGTCAAGGTGGCGATTCAAAGGGCGACGGACACGGGGGAGGGTTCAACGGAAGGACCAGGTTCGTCCTCTACATCGTCCTCAGCCTCGTCCCAGTCACCCTCAGCCTCGCCCTCACCCTCAGCCTCACCCTCACCTTCGTCACCGTCATCGTCCCATCCTTCTGCATCATTCTCTTCGCCCTCTTCGTCCTCGCCCGAAATTATCATGTTTTCACCGTCGCGATCACCTTCGCCCTCTTTATCCTTGTCCGAACTTTTCTTGGCCTTACTAATGTCGCCATCATCGCCCTCAGGTATCAACGGGTAATCCGTCCTACAGAAAAACTTTTGACGAACATAACGAAGGAAAGCTAGAGGACGTGGAAAGTCGAGCTCACCTCGGCCCCGTGGCGTAGTCCTTGTGTACGTGTTTCTGCCAAGGCTCCGTATACTCGCACCAATCAACCTCTCGTTCGGCTTTCATTTCTCGGAGAATAGTACCGAACACCATCCTCTGCTGGGCTTTACTCAGCCTCTCATTTGGCGGGGTGTAGTTGGAATGACAACCGAGGACGAACTCGTAAGGCCTCTGTTTCGTGTGGGCAAGATAGAGTACGCAGCCAGCCATCTTTGCGAGATGTTCCGTCGCGATCTTTGTCATATCTACCTTGTCTTGTGCTTCGTTCAATCCGCCACCTTCATACAAGCCGTGAGCCTTCGTATGATTGATCAGCTCAACCATGTTGACCCCAATTCCAAAGAAATAGACTGGGTCGGAGGGGTTTGGAGAGGCATAGCGTGTGAACATTGGAAGGATAAGGCGAAATACTGGCGTGAGTATGAGGTGGAACGTAAGTCTAGTTGGGGGGCGGTACTCTCTGGGACTCGGCAGTGAGGCTGACTTCGAGAAGGGTGACACAGTGGCTGCGGTCAATCGCCTTCTTCCTTCGCGGCTCTTTCATACTACGAGCAAAGTAAGCGTGGATGTGGGTGTAGACGTAATGGACGATGCGGCCACAGCGAGCAGGTGATCTGTGTATTATGTAATTGAAGAGGGTGTTGCCACACACGGACAAATAAAAGACGTCGGCGCCGCTGATACGCAAAGTGACAAATCCAACTGTTACGAAACTCGAAGAAAGATGCTCTTTCATTACACGAGCTACAATCGAGATAAGAGCATAGCGGTGACCATGATGACACAGGATTTGTATTGAACGCAGAGAACTCGGAAAGGACGACAGAATGAGCGACGACAAGTTCACCGGGTACCATTCACATGCCAGCAAGTCGCTAAGGCGCGGCATCGTTTCTCAGTTTCGCCTGTGCGCGGGCCCCATGTCAGCATCGAACGACATAATCGAAAGCTAAGAAGCAGATACTCACTTTGGCCCAACAGCCATTGAATTACCCAAGCTCGTCGCATACTCGTATTCAGTGGGATACCACGCTGGTGGCTCAGAGCTCATACGAGTGCCCGGCATCTCAGCGCGAATAGTTTTGAAGACCTGTTCCATCTTCTCTTTGCTGATTTCTTCGATTTCTTCTTCGACTATCTTGTAGTTGCAGTAACCAGCGATGATGACGTTGAATTCCGTTGTTCTGGCGGTAGGACTGAAATAAAGTCTGCACCCCGTCAGACATCCGAACTGATGCGCCGCATTTCGAGCGGACTCTATGGTGTTGAGACCATCGAAGTCTTCCTTGTCTTCTATCCCATGTGCCTTGGCATACTCTTCCAATTCTGTATCTTTGCAGGCAAGACCGAATAAATAGATTCCGCAATCGGGGGAGTGCGCGGGATCTATCATGGGTGGAAGTGAGGCTGGAGGTCCAAATTCCGGCCCAAATGTTGTATACTGAAAGGTGTGAGAAGGCAGTAAGCAATACATCAATGGACAGACACCATACCTCCGCTCGAAGATTGTAAACTCGAATGTCTTTTTCGCTCATGTTGTGGTTATACTCGTGGGGTGTTGGGCGTGGGCTGTGGGACGTGGGATACTAATCGGTCGTCACTTTTCGTCCGTGCCATGCATGTATAGATATAATATTATATGGGCTGTGGTTTGACGTAAAAGCACCCCTGAGGTGGTAGATAGGTACGTATCGACAGGGCAACAGAAATGTGAACATTTCACTTTGAGCGTGCTATACAGTGCTGTGGTATGGTGCCGTCGTGAGAATGGAACGGTTTGGACGTGTCGAGAGTGGGCCAGAAGTGGGAATGGGGTGGACTCGAGCGCGGGCACAGTCCTATGTCGAGGGCCCCGTTAGACACGTCTTCACCTCGCCTTCCATTTTGCGGGGTATACTGTGCCAGGAAATAACTCCGGTGAATCGATACGTGTGGCAGGGTAAGTGAAGGCCAATGCTGGAGGTTCTCTACGACGCACCGATGAGTTGAGTCTTGGGAATCGAAGACGGCAGGTCGTCCTTGGCCATACCCGATCTACGTACTTCCACGCACGGATCGAAGTCAGCAACTGCAAGCAATGCGTTTTGTTAGGCGAGGCCTTGCCGGAATTATCGTGTGCGGAAGATAGACGCGTGAAATTATTGAACTTGGAGGTAGATGAATGAGGTATCGGGTGAGGCAAAGGTCCTGGCATTGGCGAACAACTGAAGACGCGAACGAAGCTTGGGAGTCAAAGCTGTCGTGTCCGGGATAAGAACGGTCCAGGTGAGGTGTTTTATGAGGAACAGCATCAGCGTAGACTCAGAAATCGAACCAAGCAATTTTACTTACCTCAGGCCCGTCGCCACCTGCCACGTCTCCGGCTGGGTAAGATAACACATCGCCTCGCGCTCCACCCCAATGCTCGTCTCCTTCCGTACCGTCTAGCACGTGTCCTTCTCCGCCTACATGATGCATTCCGCCTAGTTCATATAACATTCGTGTACGCATGCGCAGTCCTCGGACTCCTCCCGCGGCGCTCACGCTGATGAAATTGAACTTGAGCACCGCATCGGGCCCGTGCGCGTACGGTTTGTTCGCGATAAAGCCCAGCCCGTATGGGAGCAGGGACAGGTGAGTCGGAAGTTTAGGGAATTTGGCGGGCGGGGGCGGGGGCGGGGGCGGGACCGGGGGGCGGGGGCTCGTCTGGCAACTGATGTTAAGCAAGTTGTATAGTGCTGACTAAGGCTGACTATCGTCCGCGACCGCCTGAACTCAATAACCAGTGAAATCGTACGCTTGATGCATTTTCATTATGCGAGGCATTGCGAGCTAACGCAGAGTACATAGGACTCCAAGTGGGTGTGCTAATGCAAGAATCGAATCTGTCGGAATGACTACAGAGCTCGAACGCAGAGACAGACGACGACTCCAAACTTCCAGGGAAAACTGGTGAAGGGTTTCTGTGCGGTTGATTGGGTTACACTGTCGAACAAGGTGGCGATTCAAAGGGTGCCGGACGTGAGGGAAGGTCCAGCAGAAGGACTAGAAGAAGGCCCGTCCTCCTCGTATTCTCCATCGCCCTCACCTTCGCCCTCACCCTCACCCCAGTCCTCACCCCAGTCCTCACCCCAATCTTCGTCCTCGTCCTCACCGCGCTCCCCGCCCTCACCGTCATCTCCGCAGTTTCTTTCATTCCCGCTGTCTTTTTCATCCCCGCCGTCGCCCTCAGTTTCACTGTCGCTAGGATCCACGTAACCCTCAGGAATCAAAGAGTAATTTGACCTTCAAAAAGGGGTAAGTCATCTCCGTCGAACGTGACGAACGAGGGATATAGGGGTGGGGGACTCGAGTACTGCTCACCTGGGTCCTGTAGCAAAGTCTTCGAGTACACTGGGATACCACATCCCCGAGAAGTCATGATATTTGACTAATCGCGACCCGCCCAATTCCCCGCAAATGATACTGAAGACCTTTTCTTGCTGTGCTCGGCTCAGCTTCTCGTCCGTCGGAGTGCAGTTGGCATGACATGCAAGAACATATGGAGAGCAATTCACCGGCACGAAATGGAGCATGCAGTTGGTCAGATTTGCAAGGTGTTTCGCCGCGTTCTTTATTTTTTTCGCGCCCTTTGAATCCTCGATGCCTTCGTCCAAGCTATGGTCCTGGGCATATTCGAGCATCTCGTCGGTCGTAACCCCGATGCCATAGAAACAAACCCGCTCTCGGAATGGAATGGGACGCGCGGTCATTTGGAGGTCCAGAAAGCTCGATGTGAGTTGACGGGTTGTGGGTAAGGAGGGTAGGTTTGGGGGTAAGTGAAACGGATCGGGTTTGATATGCAGTGGAAACATTGGTTTCGTCAGATCAATACTCAGGGAATTTTTGCCATGCGTGCGTACAATGGGGACACCTATTACTGCATCCTAACCGCCAACGGATATTTCTGTCTGTTCGAGTTCACGCGTCCTGCCAATTGGAATGGACAGCTGCAAGCCTCGACTCAGCCTCGTGCACACGCTATCTCAAAGCGCCTTCAGCCGACCAACAAACGTCGCAGGAAAGATTCTAAATCCAATACAGAACTTATCTTTAAACCCACTGCGTCCGGGTCGGGACTCAACGCTCCCAAGTCGCATAATTCCATTGCGGCGCACCGCTGTTCAGTCAGAGCCTGAGTCTCCTCTGAAGGGGAAGGATCTTAGAGCAAGGTCGTCATCTAGGGCACCTACTAAATTGTAGCACGAGGGTAACACAAATCTTCCAAGTACAGAGGCCTGACGCGTGGTGCGCGATGGTCCGGTAATCATTTGTCTGAAAAGATAGCACTACCGATGTTCTTTCGTTGACGTATATTGAGCAAGTGTGGAGTATTCCAGGATGGGAGAGGACGACAGCGATAGAACGGGACGGAATATGACGTGGATAAGACGAATTAAGTTGCAGTGCCAGAATCCCGAGCCGGACGAGAGCTCAGCGTGCTCCCGTCTCCATTCGAACTTCGTCATTGTGCGGTTCAAGAAGGTCTCGCAGAACACAACTTCGTCGTGGGTCCCGCGATACCCAGAGTATTGCAGTCCATCCAAACACACACAAACTTCGCATAGATCCATAGACTGACACCGCACCGCTCCAATCGACCATAAGCCTTCAAGATGTTCGAGGTAGTGTCAAGAGCATCAAGCGAAATCGCCAAAAGAACCCCGGAAGCCCATATATGACGACCAGATACTTGCTGTTCTTTCATCTATCGTCGAACGTCAGCGCTCGAACCAGTCTCAAGGCACACACACTTTTACTCATTGCTCAGCATTGGAAGACTACTCACCGCACTATCAGCCACGAGAAGGGTTAAGCGGGACCCGACAGCGCGTCAGCGTCCAGTGACATTCTGAAGGAGAGAGACGATTAGATGGCGGAGGGAGGAGCGCTAAACGCGCTAAACGCACCTGGACGTGTGGCCCGTCTTTGGCCTTCTCCGTCACCACTGCCTCGCCGACTCGGTCCTGCATTCGGGACGGGGATTCCCAGGCAGATGGGCTACGATATGAAACGCCGTCTTCCTGCGTACCTATGATGAGTTCTAGGGACCAATTCACATCATCAACAAACGTCGAAAGCCGGGGAGGAAGAAACCATACATACCGCCCTGTTCACCGGAGAAAAGAGAAGAATCATATGTGCTGTTTGGGAAGAGCATGGGCGAGGAGATCGGAGCAGTCTTAGGTATAAAAGCCGGGTCGGTCACTAGCGGAATTGTTGGCGTTCCAGCGTCCTGTTGTTGTTCGACGCCGGCGTGCAGAGACTTGCCGAAGGTCGAGCGCCGAGAGAATCTAAAGGGCTTGAAGGTCGTCAAGTTTCCGAGAAAGCGAGATCTGGGGACGTTGCGAGAGGACAAGGCGGTGGAGGATGGTCGATGTCCGTGATGACTGTGGCTGGGAGAAGGTCTGGAAGAACCGCTAAGAGCCGCCGCCGCCGCCAGACAACACAGATAGACCAGCGAGAAGCAAAAGAAGGTGGATAGTCGAGTGTGGGCCATAGTGTGTGGGACGAAACCGCCAAGATCGAGTCGAAAAGAGTAGCGGTGAAGGTCGTAAGAGGAGAAAGAGAACTGGAGCAAAAACGGCGAACGGAACACGGTTGAAAACGATCACGTGCCGATCCAACTGCCTGGACTTGAGTTGTCTGTTGTTCTTGACTCGCGACTTGGGGAATCTGGACAGCCAAGGAGCGGGGATACGAACATAAGAAGAGGTCGCCGACGCGATGGTATGGGGGATATGAAGTGGGAGAATGACATTGGAAGCAGAGATGAGACCGGAAGACAAAGAGACGCGACGAGACAAAGGGGAGATGTGATGCGATGGCTACTGATACAGGTAAGTATGCGAGTCCTATATAGGATAAGATATACGGTGCGCGGGCGGAACATTACAGGAGGGGAGGTTTACAACGGAAGGCGCGATACATGAGTCCGATAGTGTACAGGAGTGGGGAGTCGTCCAGGTCCACAGCGAGTCTTGAGAGCGTCCAGCGCTGATGACGTCCAATTTTTGCGTTGTCCGACCGAGAAGTAGATGGGTACGTGTTCCTTGGCGGCGTTGTGAGGATTGCGCTTGAGGTTCGGTCCATTCACACAAGGTTGACGTACCACCGGCCGTCTCCAGAGGGGGAGAGACCGGCGAAGGTGCACCTGCTCAGCATATCGCATCGACGAACAGACCCAGAGGCCGCGCGTTGGGCGGAAAGAGGGTAGCTCTGGTACTCCCCCGAGTTCGCTCCATGCTGGAGGAAGTAAAAGAGTTGGTTGCAGACGTCGATGGCTGTGACGCCCGCCGGATTTTGAACGTCGATCTGCCAGCTCTGTCCGACGATGAGCAACATCCGCGGCTGCGGAGGGGAAAGCGCGTATGAGTTGAGGTAGCGTTGGGTCTCTTCGGCTTGGGGGCGCAGACCGTAACGGACGTCGAAGGTCAGGCAGGTTGGGGGGTCGAGCAGGCGATTCAAGCGAGAGGCCTGAGGACTGGAGGGAGGAGTGGGCAGGCTGTCTATGAAACCAGGTTAGTAAGGGAAACGGAACGTGGAAGGGTAGTCAACGCACGATGGCTGGCCGGGGGAAGTGGAACGGTGTTCATCATGGGCGCGCCAGGAGTTCCCGGGACTCCGTACGTCGTGTAGGTCCTGGACGACGGACCGCCAGACGACGGGGGAGTCATCGGGAGTTGGTTGGTTGGGGTGTGCGGAGACCAAGTCATGGCGACGGTGGCTGGCGTCGTCGCCGACGTGCTGGCGCTGTTGGCCGACCACGTCGAGGACGAGTAAGCGGTGGAAGCGCGCTTGGAAGATTGAGAGCTGGAGTACATGGTTGGTGATAGCTGGTAAGGGGTAGAGGCGGTGGAGACGGAGGGCGGGAGTCAGGCGAGTGGGACGGGGCGAGGGCGGGAAGGGCGGGAGGGGCGCTGCTGGACCATGACTCCCAGGGGGCGGGCCTTTATAGCGTCGGTGTTGTGTCGGGATATACAACAGGCTACAAGTCCCAACACCCGAGGCCCGACGGGCGGCGGGCGCGGGCGGCGGGCTATCGCACCAATGAGAGGCGGGCAGACGACGAGCGGGAGGGCGGGACCAGACCCTTGGTCTGCGAGCGCCCGTGCGAAAACTTCCGTTAACCCTTTTAGGAAGGAGGCGCACGAGCGGGACTTCCCTTTTGGGAAGGTCGGGCGCGCACGCGCTGATGGGCAAGGGTACGCGGTGCGCCTCGTGATGTCCGTAAGGGCCCCGCCTCCCGACGAGGGAATATTCATCACGGTCCCCACGACACTGCCCCGTGGTTCCCGAGACCGCTCACACGCTCACAGCGCCCTTTCAAGGGTACGGAGACCGCCCGGCACACCCAAGAGAGCTCGGGTGGACACGTCCCCGCCGTTCCCGCCATGGACCTTCACAACGTTGGCGCAGACGGCGCGCCACTCGATTGGGCACTCCCGACACGGTGCCCTCTGCCCCGCCACGCGCCAGGCGCTCTCATGGAGCTGGACCGCGGCCACGACGGGCTCTAGCCTCTAAGTACGAACCATCTCAGATCATCGATGGCAGCCGTCTTCTTCTTCGCTGTGATCCAGCTACACCTCTCCTAGGTTCCTGGACTCTGTGTTTACTTACCTGTTATAGCTTGTGATGTTCAGACTACACTCGTACTTGCAATTTACACAGGTCGCAGACCACCGTTGGGTTTAATTGCTTGCGTGAGCGATCTCTCGCGCCGTCTGTGTTTAATTGCCGTCTGTATACAGTGGCGGCTTAGACGCATAGGCAGGCCGTTCTTGTGTTACTGACTGTCGTCTCACAGGACGCTTTTCTCGCGCCTGTAGATCGATCGAGAAGTCCAGTGGAATGGATGAGAGCCATATGCTCCTCTATGGCGGTCGAGACGTTGCAAAAATACCGCCCGAACTTTCGCCGCGTCAAAACCCTTTTCGTCACAAATTCAAACCTTTCTGTCACAACTTCAAACCTTTTCGTCACATCTTTTACTCCCGAAAGCTTTTCGTCCCGCATTTATTCCCGAATACATATTTTTTACTGCACATATATCTACGTTCTTGTAGCTATCCTCGGTCTCTCTTCCCTCCTTGGCCCCTCACGAGTCATGCCCAGCTCCGTAGGTCACGGTACTGTCGATTTCCGGCCCCTTCCGGGATTGGATCGGGAGCCCCTTCAATTCTGTTGGATTGTGCGAGATCCAACAGATTGAAGGGGGTCCCGATTCAATCTCGTCATGTGGTCTCTGTCTTGTTGTGCCTGCCTGGCATCGATGCCAACCCGCTCTCGCCGTTGACGACGACGACGAGAGCTGCATCGACGCGCTCAACGTCGAGCCCGTCGTTCTCATAGATCCCTACGTTCAGGCGCAGCGACATTCCCGACGTCTCCAACGCCTGCCAAGACCGTCGACCAAGCGCAAGCGATCCTCACCTTCGTCAACGCCATCGCAGACGAACGAAAGCCTGAAACGCTGGATTACCTCGGCGTGTCCTGCGGGCTTACACCGCAGCCTCTAAGGTTGGGCTTCCGCCGTCCACCCGTCGTCACCGCTGACCGTCGGTCAAACCCGCAGATTCTGGAAACGCGCCGGCTGCGTCCCTCTCTACGTGCGTCGAACCCAAAGCGAGCTCACGGGCGAACACATCTGCATCATGGTCCGGGGACTGGACGCGTCCGGCGATGGCGAGTTGGAGTGGCTGGGCGAGTCCCCGAAGGGTACGTGAGTCGGGCATTTCTCCCGTGGCCAACGCGCTCAATGCGGCGGCTCCACCTAGATTTCCGGAGATGCTTTCTCTCCCTCTTGTCGTTCAAGTTCCGCGAGTTTGGCGGCGTCATGGGCCTGAGCGTGCTCGAGGCGGCCAACGCGGGCGTGAAGTACCTCGACGCCGACAAAACTCCCCGTGAGTGTTCCTTGTTTGCTCGCGTGCGTTAGCGGCGTTGCTGACGACGCCCCCTCGCGCGCCCAGCCCTGATATCGCCGGAGCTGTCGTTTCTGCTCTCGCCCTTCGACCTCAAACGACTGGAGTCCTACGCTCAGAACGCCCTCGATTACCACGTCATCCTCGACCTCCTGCCCACGGTCGCCGCTCTCTACTTCGAACATCGGCCGGGCGACGAAACCTGCCTGAGCGCCATCCAGAGTAGCATCCTCCTCGGGATGGAGCTCCAACGAAAGAGCGTGGAGGAAGTCGAGGTGGGCCCGCCTTTTCGTCTGTTCATTTCTGGTGCGAACGCGTCCGCTGATCGTGCGCGGACAGAGCGAGCTCCAACTGCCGGTGTCCCAAGCCCTGGCCCTGTTCGTCAAACTGGTCCGCAAGATCGCAACGAAGCTGCAGGACATCCACAAGGCGGCCATCGGCGCGACGCTCCCCGCGTTGTCCCGCCGGGCTATTCTACCCAGTACGGCGGACGTCTCGGTGGCCGAGGCGGTGACATCCTCACATGCCCCACGGATGTCTCCAACCTAGCCGACATCGAACGTCTGCGCGATCGCGTGTGCAAAGCCTAGGGCGAGGTGAGGACTTGAGGCCCCGTTTGTGCACTCGTCCGGTGCGCTCACATGCCCGGGCGATCTCACACCTTCCTCTAGGTTGCCGTTCTCATGAATAATGGTTGCCGTTCTCATGAATCATGCCGTCGTCAGCACGAAGGGCACCAGCTGGGAGGGCTTGGGCGGTTGGAAGAAGATCATGGATATGGACTTGTTCGGGGATGTATCGCGTCCCCCGCTCCTCGCCAAAACATTTGTTTGTATTCCTACTAGTACATGATGATGTGAATATATAAACTGTCCCAAGACCTAAAGTATGTATTTGCTACGCCAAGGTGTAAGAAACAACGATCTGACAGAAGAAAACCAACCACGTACTTCATCCTACGAGCAGTGGTAACCTGGGTGTGTGTGACAACATTTGCCCGCGACCACTGACCCCGGAGGGCATTATCCTTCGCGCACGTCTTCCATGACTTGGGCCTCTCCGCACAAAGACGGCCAAGGGTCGTCCCATGAAATACGGTGGCAGCATCCCATATCCAATGGGTGTTTTCCGCCATCTCTAAGATCACCTTGAAGTCAGAATAGAAAAAGTTGGACTCGTCATCTTCAATCTACTAACCAGTGAGTTCATTCATGGGGTAGTATATGCAGGATGCGCTCACCATGTCGGAGCGGGAGGAGATCCATCCCATCGTCACGGTATCGTCACGGTCAGTGTGAGCAGGTGCACCATATGCAAACGACGCAAACGCGGACGGGTCTGGGAAGCCGAGTGGGTTGAGTATCTTTGAGTCGCGTGCGACAGCCTAAGTCAAGGTCAGTATGATCCTTAGAGATCGACAGATATAAGGTAGCGTACAAATTGCTTTCTTGCGAGGTGCGGAAGAAACCCTTCTAGCAGAGCAAAATTGCAGGCCTGTATCACTGGAGAACCATGCGTCAGTAAAAGAACTCGCTCGCTCTTGAAACAGATACTTACAGCTCTTGTTTCTCTGGATTTCAACACGCAGAGACGTCTGCTCGGAAATCTTGAGTTTAGTTGACTCGCGCGCATTTGGACCAGCCTCTCGAACAGGAAGTTGGGGAGTATGGGCAACACCGCCTGTTACTGCTGTACCCCAGCCACTCTTGATCATAGATCCTTCGTAATGGAACCCTCGCTTGAGCGCCTCGCGGTTTCTGTGTTAGATGGTGAGCGATGAATCATAAACATGTAGAAGAAACCTACTGCAAGTACTCCATGATGCCCTGGGCCTCCAGATGCACTTGGCTTTGGCTGACTTCAGACGCCAAAGCTGTTAGGTGATCCGCATTGTAGATGGCTGCCCCAAACTAAGAACCAATGAGATAATGTGACAATTAGTGCACACAGATAACGCACGATATGCTTCTCCTCAATTTGGGCACCGGTCTGGACACCACCAGTGGCTTCATAGAGAATGACGGACACCATCTCGCCGTCGCGCTTGGGCTTCACGATCCGGGTCCACGAGGAATCTGGGACAACAATCTCATCTTTAGAAATCGCACCAGTACCTAGGCCAAGCGAAAGGATGTCTGGGCTCTCAACAACGAACTTCCGTTGGAGATTCTTAGCGTCTTCCTTTGAAACTCTGGATGTGCCATATTCAGTGTCAAAATTGATGAGAATAAATTAGGAATTATACCGTTTACATGGTATCCAAATTGCCCCATCGTAGGCCATTTGGCCTACCTTTCGCCATGCCCGTATCAGAGATGCTTTCTCCTTGGCAAACTGAACAGCAGCCGAAAGAGTCGCGCTGACACCGCTGATTTGGGTGTACGTGCGGGTGGGCCCGGGCGAACGCGACTCCGACTCGGTGACCAGGTTCAGGAAACCTCGAAGAAGTTGCTGCCTGAACGTTTTGGGATCATTACAGTTGACGTCATCCGCCTCACACTAAATTGGTCAGTAACAATAAAGGTTTGTAGGGTGGTGAAGCTCCACCTTGTTCCAAAGCGTCTCCCAGTCGTAGCCCTACAAACCGAGTTAGTGTCGTAGTCAGAGAGGTAAGACAATAATTATAAGACGTACAACCGTCCGGTTTGGCAGTTTCTGGCCCGACGGCGAGATTTTCCCTGTAGAATGACAGTCATCCAGAGAAAGCCCGTTGACCTGGCGACAGTAGTGCCACTTCAAGGCCGGCCGGAAGTGGTCATGGTAGAATCCATACGGTGTGATAAGACCATACTTCGCCTCATCGATCTCATGCTCTGTACAGAGCGGGGGAGTGACCCAGTCCGCGGCGATCTCCTGATAGATAAGGTTGATTGACTTCTTGTATCCCTTATTGAACATCGTGTGGCCCTCGTTTGGCTCAAGTCGAAAGTCGTCGCGCTTGAATACTGGTTTGAGTCCCCGTATCTCTCCCGGGCGCATGTAACCATGTGCGGGGTGACGAATCTTCGGACCTAAGAAACTTCTTAGAAAATACGGACACGAGAGAAAATCGGGGACTACCTGACGCTGGATCCATGGGATCGTCGTCGTCCGACAACGGGGTGAGTGGAGTTAAAGGTCTGTCTAGTAGATTTTAGCAGCTGATTCTACAGAACTGTCTTGGAATCATAAACATACCTTGGGTGATGTATGCCTGAAAAGCCGTGTAATGGTCAAGATTGGGGACTTCGTGTTCCGGCCATTTGGGAGCTGGATCCTTTGGGAGGGCCTCCGCCTCAAGGCCTCCAGCCAATTCCATGGTCTGGACATCATTGTTGGGGTTGACGGCCATATGCTGTGTCTCTCGCACCAGCTCGTCGATGATTCGGGCTTGGTCACGTTCGAATTGTGTGGATGTTTCGGCGCGGGGTCGTTTATATGGCTGAGACATCGTGGTACTGGGAAGGGGTGTATGCTGTTAGTTCATTAGCATCATCAATATATACACTGTACTCACCAGGCGGAGAAGCAAAGCACGTAGAGGCAGAGAGGTAGTGGAGATCGATGATGATGGTGCGAACGAAGCCACGATCAAGTCCGTCTGCGCGCGTCGAGTGTGACTTCGACTTGTTTATCTGCTCTTCCAACTCTCATCACCCCCGGGCCCCCACCCTCCTGTACGCATTCAAATCTCTGGCCATTCCAACAGCAGAATTCAAGGTGCATTTTCCTTCGTCTCCGATCGAGTTTGACTCATCTCATTATTTGTTTCTTCTCGCTAGTTACGCTGCGACGGCGTCCAGTGTCTCTCCCAGTCCCCGGAAGATTGACCACCGCTCTTCATGGCGACTCTTTAAGGTCAAAGCCTACGCGATTCCGGTTAGGACAAACACTATAACTTGGTGCGTTTATTGGGTCTTTGTTTTCTTCTTTCCCACCAATTGACCTCCTCCGTCGCGACTCGTGTGCACCCCCTAATAGTTGTAGGCCCACTGTCCGATCCTTCGCACCGCCCCCACACGACCACCGCTCTCCGTCCGCTGGCCCCGTTTATCGCCCAGCTGCGCTATTCCGCCCGCACCTCAACCGTGCACCGTGTCGCTGATCACGCGGAACGGTGCCCACAGCCCTACCATCCCCTCCTCCATGCGTACCACCCCGGCCACGATCACCTACGTCCTCACCCCACCTCGCACCCGCTCCCACGCGTCCCACCCGTGTCCTTACCCAACGCCCAACACTCCCTCCCCACTGTGCCCCCGCGCCCTCAGCCTCGGCCTCGGCCACCTCCCCTCCCGCTCCTCCCTCGACTGGCACCCCCGTTCGTCCCACCCTCGCCATGTCCCCTTCCCCCACCTCCCTCCACCACAGCCCCTCAAAACCCCCCTACACGCACGCCCACACTCTCGGTGCAGGCCCCGGTCCCAGTCCCATCAACCTCGACTTCCTTCGAGCCCCCTCCCGCTCAGAGCGTCTCCTCCGCGAGACCCTCTGCCGCAACTCCCAGCACAAATCCGGCCGCCGTCTCCGAGTCCCCCCCCTCGCCCTTCCTCCCTCGCACATATCCTTCATTCGAACGCGAACGAGCACCCGACGGTCGGCTGATCTCCCGCTCGCGCCTCAGGATCCCAAAGCAAAAGGCCTCGACGGTTTCGTCTTTCTCGACGACGCGCACGCTGTCGTCTCCCGCGCCCACCAACCGATCAATAACGCCCCCCTCGCCCAATTGGCTCACCTCGCCATCCACGCCCTCAGGCTGGGTGACTCCGCTCCAGCCCCTCCCGTCCGTCTGGCCCTTCCAGCCGACAGCCCCCTCGACGACACCAACGTCTCCCTCCGCATGGCAGCCTCAGCCTACGAGCCCGATGTGCCGAGACGCGCGTCCTCGCGCTCAAGATGTCTCTCAAATGGCCCTCATTTGACTCCGCCCGCCTCGTGCGCGTCCTCGCCGGGCCTCGCGCCACGGACGCAGACGACACCACCGCCAACTCGGAGGTGCCATGGGAGGACCCCCCATCGCCGAGCCTACACTCACGCATGCCACCGAAACAGCGTCAGAGGCTCCAACCACCGACACCACCGTCGCGTTCGCTCCGACTTCCGAACAACCACCTCGCTTTGTCGAACACGTCAGTGAAAGCACCGTTACCAAGTCAGAACCAGATACTGCTGCAGACGTTCACCGACAACCTTCGGTTGCCGTCGGTGGTCCACCCGCTCCCTTGGCCACTCCACCTGCCCAGGACGAGAAAGCGTTGGATCCGCCGCCTCAGCATCCCGCCGTCCTTGCCGCAGGTGCCGGCGTGTCTTCTCCCGCCGACACGACACCTCCCCTCACCGCGTCAGAGCCTACCCATTTTACCCCCGACATCAAGGAGGCCATCGACGCGCCCGCCCGGACTGCCTCCCCCAAGCCCATCCTTCGCAACGGAACGCTCACCTCTACCACGACGTCTCCCCACGCCCGCAACGCGTCGGCCATGTCGAGCGCAGCACGTGCGACCAGTCCCAAGCCCGGCTCGACGATGACGCACAGTACCCGGAGCGCGGACAATCGCCGGGCCTCGCGCCACGGACGCAGACGACACCACCGCCAACTCGGAGGTGCCATGGGAGGACTGGGGCCCGGACGCCTCCCGCGGGCTCGCAGGCGAAGACGCCTGGAGCACGCACTACGTCCGCACCGCCGTCGCGTGCGCGCGCTGTGTGCTCCCGCTCTGGTCGCGCAGACGCACACTGAAGACAGTGGACACCCCCCCCCCCCCCCCGCCTCCTCGCTGCGCGGGCGGCCAAACCCCCGTCTTAGGCCCATCCACCCACACACCCCACGCATTCCGACAGCTGGAGGGAGATCCGTGAGCGTGGGGGAACCGCTGGAAAAGGACAAAGGTGAGCCGCATATACCTCGACACCTTTACAAGATACTCACCATCTTCGCATCACCGTTCCCCACGCGAACGTCGGTCGTGACGTGGTACTCCCTCATCGCCTCCCTCCCCCGACGCGCGCCCTCAACACACTCACAATGCGAACAACGGCATGAACATGTCCTGCTCCGCTCGCGCTTGCAATGCCGCCGCGAGCCCCGCGTTCCCCGACACCTCCACCGCCTTCTCCTCCGCTCCGCAATCTGCGCGCGCTTCTGCGCGATGAGCTCGGTCGAGCGCTCCTCCCACACGTGCGCCCCAGTAGCCCGCAAACCCGAACGCGCCCATTGCGAGAACATGGCCTCCCGGGTCTTTACGCGCGGGCGGGGGCGCGGCGGCGGGCGGGTGACGACGAGCGGGACGGCGAGCGCGTGGCGACGGGCGGGACGGCGGCCTCTCTCCCGCGACACCCCCATTCCGACACTAGACGCGACCGACGCTGTGCGCCTGTGCGTCGCACGCCGCGACAATGTCGGTCGCGTTCAGCCTCGTCCAAAGCACCATGGGGGGATCCTAGAAGAGACGAAGGTAAGCGCAAGCGTCTCCCACCCTAGAAGGAAACTTATCAAAAACACAGATACCTTACCCGCGCGCCCTCGTCGCGCACAACTTCACCCTCGCCATCCGCCACTCTTGCCATGCACGATGTCCCATTGGATGGCAGCGGGACGGAAACAGACACTTATATATATATATATATATATGTACATATATTCGGCTGTAACTCCATGAGAATCTCATCGCTTCGCGCTTCGTCTTCTTTGCCACGTACACGACTTTCCCTAGAACCACTACCATCCCCTTGTCCTCTTGACCTAGAGAGCATGGTGTTGAGCTTGCACAAAGGACCGCGACTGCAGCGAAGCAGTAACAAAGCGCTGAGCCCTCTGGGTGACGTGCCGTTCCGGGCTCTCCTCATGCATCCGAGCTTCGGCGACGTGCTGGTGGGCTCGGACAGGTTGCAGGTTTCGTTGTGGAACCCGGTCCATGAGTGTACCCTCTAACTCATGCCCCCTGCTGCGTTGAGAGACACGAGGCACAAAGCTGATGGCTGTGCGCCTCGAGGTCGCTCCGACGTCGCCCACATCTACACCTTAATTCTTTTCTAGAACATTCTACTTGTCCCTTTTCATCTCCCCCTTCGTCGCCGAGCCCGGGCCCCTACGTCATTCCGACAAGCCACGCCCTCGCCGAAACGGGCCTACAGCCTGTTGATCAACTCAGGCGTCACTTCCGCATGGTGCCGTCCTTTCGGAGCCGCCACCTGCTCCTGTGGCTGTGGCTGTGCACGAACTGGCACTGGGAGCCCGCCTAGCCCGTAGCGGGATGCTACAGATGGGCTCGCCAGGTCCGTCCCCCGTTTCGTCGCTTTGAACCGTTCCGCTGACGCCCTCCTCTCGCCAGAGTCTGCCTTGAGGATCATCAAAGAACGTCATCTCATTGAGCGTCCTGCAACAGTGTCTACCTAACCAACCAATCAACCACTTCATCGTCGTTGTAACCAAGTGCACCAACCGCCGACACCAAACTGCGACCGCGCTTGCCACACTCCGCAAAGTGCGCTCCTCCGCCTCCCTCTGGGCCAGCGTGCCGCCCCACCCCCCTCCTGCTTCCTCCCTGTCCAAATCAAAATTCACGCCGACACCGCAGACGATGGCGCAGGCGCAGGTGCTGACAGCCACGGTGGAGGAGCGGGACGTGGACAACAGTGCCGAGGTTCGACAGGGACGCGCTCGGGCTCATGGCATTTTTCGACGCATTTGAGGCGGAGGCGGGGACGGGGACGCTCTCGGACGCGTCACGGATCGCGCAAAATCAGCCTGCAGCATCAAGTCGTGGAGAGTCGGTGGGCCTGAATAGGGTGCAGTTGCACGCGTGTACATTGCTGGTGAGTTTATTTCTCTATCAATCAGGGGACGGTCTGCTTACCCTTTCCCCCCTAGCTTCCGTTCATCGGACGCAAAAGGACATTGTATCTTCGAGTCCGGGCTCCCAGTAACATGCAACGCATGGGCGATCACTGCGTAGTGTGGTGCAGAAGAGTGACACAGTGGGGAGCATGGGGTGATGAATGGAGAAGATGGGGCCACTAGCCTGTGCAGGTGTAACTTAGCACGTCCTATCTCTCTATTCCATTCGCACACAGCAAGTTAATTTCCAAGCCGAGTACGACCAGAGTATGATAGCCATAAACTACACCTGAGAAGTCAACTCCGCCATGAAGTTGGCGAAGATATCCTCTTCAAGAGTCAATACACCAGCCTCCTTCACCTTACGCATGCTGTGAACATGGCAAGTGATGCAGAGTCCATCAACCTTCCCTACGGCAGCCTCAAGCGACTCCAAAACCTGACGTCCGGTTAGGTTCTGCTCAGGATGAAGCAGCGACTTCGTCACTCCATTGAACCACGTCCGTTCCCATGTCATCTCGCATCGTGCAGGATTGTTGCATACAGATCCAGCTTCAAATGGTGGCACGTCGGTTGCAATATCTTCACGGTGCCGAGCGATCTTTTCTCTGGCCTGGAAGATGACGTAGAACAATGGTCCAAGAATTTCGAGATGATGAGGGACAAATTTGGCGTAGGAACGGTTGACCAAGTCCCAAAACGCAGGCTCGATCCACTCGGGGATGTCGTATCGGACTGCAAACACAAGCTGGTAGGAAGTGTCCCACTCGGGACATCGGGGAAGATCGTCTAGTGCAAAGTCGCGCGCATCGGGAATCGTCCACAAATGGTCAAGATGGAGTAGAGCGCAAAGTGCATCAAAGTTGTTTGTCGTCAAATCTCTTCTGGTATGTTGGCATCAAGACAGTTTCATTCTACAGGAGGAAATGTGGCTTACGGTCGAAACAGAAAATCTGCGAGAAAGCTAAATTGCTTGGCAGTGGCTCCGGGAAGCTGGATAGCATGTTCGTTGTCGCTTCCCTCGATAGCATCCTCCGGAGGTGGGATCGTGAACATGTCGTTGATAACACTGATACGCTGACGAAGCATATCAACAGGTAGTTTGAAGTACACGTTCTCAACCTGGACCGATGGATCAGAAATGACACCTACAAAGACTCGAAACCACGGCGTACTTGAAAGATAGCGTATCGCTCATAATAATGAGATTGGGACAAAATTGGCTCTGCCGATGTGATGGACCATCCAACAGTAGGCGGTATGGACTGCATGGTGGAATGAGCTGGCACAAGAGAGACGTGGAGTCAGGATAATATAGGTGAGTCGTGTACAAAAATGTGGCGGGTGCATGTTAACATATACTGCGCACAGTACAATCAAATGGATCATCGTTCTTCTTGCATCACCACACCACAACCTCCGTCTCGCATGGCTTCTCTACCTCTCAACTTTCCGAGGCTTCCTGCTGAACGACAGTGGCCCCATGAAGTCCAGGCTCTTCACCGTAATCTTTCCGATGCTTATCACCAGGCAATTCGTATCCTTCGACAGGAGGACTCTGAACCACTGAGGCTACGTGTCCTTTCGAAAAGGCTTCAGGACGATATGGTCCCCATTCTTATCGCTCTCGCTGCTGAAGTGGAGAGCCTCCCTTGGGTTGAACATTGTGCGACACAGTTGGGCCAGGCGATCAAGCAGTTGAATGAGGCAGCAGATGCTGTCAGACATACGTGCGTTCACATTTCTTTAGAGCTTAGAGCCTATATCTCCTCGCCGTGCTTACGCTACACACCAGCTCTACAGAAAAGATAATCAGGCTCAATCCTATCACAAAGGAGAATACCGGAAAGCGGGGACGTCCAAAGAACATAATCAATAAGGAGTTTCTCGAAGAGGCGACATCTACCCACCGCAAGATACAGCTCAATAAGCTGTCCAAGACTCTACATATTCATCGTTCCACTCTCTATCGCCATCGTCGCGAGCACGGTCTCCATCATCGGTTTTCAGAATTATCAGACGATGAACTAGACAACCTTGTCCGCACATACAAGCTGATGAAGCCGGTCGCAGGTCAACGCTTCGTTCTAGCATTTCTTCTCACTCAAGGGGTGCGCGTTCCTAAAGACCGGGTTCTTGCATCGATCAAAAGGGTTGATCCTCTCGGAACGATTCTACGACGCAGGGCAACAATCAAGCGGCGCAAGTATAGTGTTCCAGGTCCAAACTATCTTTGGCATGCAGATGGTCGTCATAAACTAATTCAATGGGGCATCATTGTCCACGGGTTTATTGATGGCTATTGTCGAACGGTAGGCTTATCCAATTTTATTCTCTACACTATGTATTCTCATCTGCCTACAGGTGACCGGTATCAAGGCAAGCACTGACAATACAGCAAACACTGTGCTTCGTCTATTCGAAAAGGCGATTGAAAGGTTTGGTGTTCCTTCAAGGATGCGAGGAGATCGTGGTGGTGAAAATGCAGATATGGCTGTGACAATGATTCTGCTGAATGGAGCAAATCGAGCCTCATTTATGTGGGGCAGGTGTGTTGTTCATATTGACTTTAGTGCTATCGTTCTAATAAATGAACTCAGCTCAACAAACAACCAAAGAATTGAGCGACTATGGGTCGATTTGGGTATGCAGGCCATACGTCCGTGGCGGGCCTTTTTTATTCGTCTTGAGGATATTCACGAGCATAATCGGCGAAATCCACACCATTTATGGCTTCTCCATCGACTATTCCTTGATGAGATCGACGCAGATTGTCTTCAGTTTCAGGAGGAGTGGAACCATCACGGCGTCAGTGGCCCAACAACGCAAGATCAAACACCTCTGGTAGGTAGGACATTTTGTCTCTCTTAGACGATCACTGATATTGGTTGGTCTAGGATATGCGTTTTTTGGCGTTAACAGAGCAAGGTATATCTGGAAATCCAGATGACTATACAACAGTCCCGTCGGAACTTCTACAAGCTGGCTACGGTATCAATGGGAATTCTGTCACACACACTGAGGGTCAAACGGGAGCAGGACATGCGTCGGATGAAGAAGATTTGGATTCTGTAGCCGATACAGAACCCATGGTCGATCACAACTTGGCCGCTCAGATTCATGCGGACCAACAACCTAACATTCGCCACGAAGCTATTCCCGTCGCACGGCATCGGAGCCCGTTCCTTGGAAATCAAGCCGAAGAAGACGCCTTTTGGATGGCGCTACAGGAGGTTCAGCAACAGGGAATTATTCCAGATAATATGAGGCTCACTGATGCCGAGTGGGGTCCTAGAGGATATCCAACGTCTGGCACAATCCCACTTGGCATCCGTCGTACACGGACGATAACTATTCCTCTTCCAATTGCAGTTTGGCGCCCAAGAGCTATCCGTTGGTGTCAAGCCCTCCAGGTTCTTACCATGTTTCAGGTATAGTTACCCGGTATGTTACGTCCGCTGTCGGTCTTCGGTGACTCGGCTTGAAGCTCAATATTCTAAATAGGACCTATGCCCGCGTACCTTGCAAGCACAAGCGATCTGGACTGCGTGGCTCACCGTCACAGAACAGACCAGGGTCAATCTTCACAAGAATCACATCCTCTTGAGCCTATATCTACAACCGCCGTCGCCAAACAAGGTCTCTCGCCACCCTTATTGCTCCTCCTCCCCCTTCCCCCCATCTCTTTCTCTCAATTCCCAAATTTTCCCCCTCCATCTATGTCCGCCGACACCCTCACTTGCCGGTTTGACGCCTCATGCACCTGCTTTCCCTTCCAGAGTTCTGAGTCTGCGAGCGGAGACGATCCCCTTTGTCGCACGTGTGGTCATCCCAAATCTCTCCATCCCTTTGCTAGCGTAGACCCCGCTCTCCTAATTTTACTCCTCCAGTCGATCCAAACATCAACTCATGCACCGTCTCTTCCCCTCCCCTCACCTTCGACACAAGTGGCCCCCCTCTTCCAACCACAAGCTATCCAAACCATCTCCTATATCAACAGACAGCACGTCGCTAATGTTGCGCATCGTAGGCAAGCATAGCAAACATCCTACAGGTCCTAGTCAAGCATCCTCATCGACATCCTCATCGGCTCACTATCAATTGGACCTCGCACGCCAGGAGGCCACAGCCGGCTTGAAACAGCGTGTTTCTGACCTGGACCAGGACGATAGCGATTACTCGCCGCCTCAACGCAAGCAAGGTGTGAGGAGGGGGCGGAAGGAAGAAGGTCTCTACTGTGGCTGTAGGTCAACTGATAAGAAGGTGCGTAAGCAAATTGTCCTCTGTACGCTATGCTGATTTTCTAACCATCTTACTATATCCTACCTGTAGACTGGCTTCTGGAAAGCGTACAGTCCTCGACAACTGCAGGCGGGCAAATTCTGTGTTGGAAATATGGTCGTCATTTTGGACTGAAGTTACTGTGAGTCGTATTGTAGACATATCATTCTATGTGCCTGCATCCTAATATATTGTCATAGGAAGATGGGCTGTCCACTAAGGTTGTAGATGGTGCCTCTGTTCCTCGTTCTCAAGGAATGGAGAGGCTTCGTCAAACAGGCCTCTGGATCAAAAGGGACCCAGACCCTGAATCTCAAGGCCGTGCCCCCATCCAATTCTTTGACTTTGAAGATATGACGATGCTCAAGCAACGTATGCGCGTATACTTTCCCGATCTACATGACTACCTTGACGAACATCATCCTTTATCAAATCCTGATGACGACTCGGAGTGTTACTGGGTGCTTCTCTTCAAGGACTATCAACGCCTTGGAGTGCGCGCGTTGAGCGATGATCTCTCTGGAAAGGACATGCTCGAGCATCGTGTTCCCAAGAACAAACCTTATCTGGAGCAAACAATATACATTGGTAATGGCGTCCTGTTTTTTGAAAATGTCCTGTGACTGATTTTATCTCAGGAATCATTCCTTCGTTCACCCTGGACACTTACATAAAGTGGCTTGTGCGCACTGGACGCAATCAAGGACGTATAACAAGCTTGTGGTCTAGTTCTTCGCCGTCCTGAGGACACAAAGGGAAAGAGTACGTCCTACATTCCGCCATGTTGAATGTATGCTAACTAACCTTCACCTACAGGAAAGGCCGACTGTAGTTGACCTAAGTGGTGACACCGAGCCAGAAGATGAGGAGGAATCGATTCGTGCAGCACAGAGGAAGAGGGCGTTGAAGCGTCCAAGGCGTCAGAATGGTACGTCTTAATTTTCAATAGTTCACAATGAAGTCGCTCTTACATAGCTTGCATTAGCCGGGTCCAAGACACCAGTGATAGAGTCCGGAATAATGGACGAAGCCACTGCAAGCTTCAGTGCACTCAACATCCTTCATGACCACTGTATTGGGTTTGTAAATCTCCTCATTCTATTGTACACAGCAAATTGACCATACTTTCAGCATCCTGGCACACTTTCTGAAGATCTTCTAGTCGAAGAAGACAAGGCTGTCGGCGCTTTCAATGATAATACAGGAGTCTTTCTAGATCTTCCCTCCTCCAGTGCTGATTTCTCTGGCTCTGGCCTGGCGATCAACCATGCAGATTCCTCAACAGTGTTCCCAATAAGTCACAACCCTTTGTCCCCTCCGTTCACCCAGGAATCGGTACATATTTTCCCACTTATCCCGGACGATCACCTCGACGACATTATGATGGCCCCTGTGATATTGCCGACTCCTGCCCCACCATTCCCAGACACTTTTGACACCTTTGACAACCCCACTCCCAACCCCACTCCCAACAACGAGTCCGCAGAGATGTGGTCGCTTGGTACTGGCTCTGCGTCCTCAGCAAGTGGTAGCAACGGCAGCTATGAGGAATGTGTTCCCATTTGCTCAACGCCGCAAGGCAAGCCTCTGGGGGAAGAAGGTGTAGGTTTCCAAGCGTCCTAGTCACAATGTTATGGCACTTCCTCGTTATGCTGTCTTAATTCCACCTATCCCCGGTCATCTGCTCGTGGTCTTACATGTCGCTCTTTTTCTCCATTTTTCTACGTGCAGTTTCTCATACAGACTGCCCTATTTCAGCTCAATTCATTTCCCTACTAATTACCCCAACTTATATGTTACACACCGTTCAGACATGCAAACCCTCTTCCTAGATGCCTTATTCCAGTAGACGTTCACATAGCATACTCGCTCGTTAATATGACTTGCTTTGGTCATTATAAATGGTGAACACATCTGAGCAATCAACGAGGTAAATACTATAGTACCAGTGATCCTCCCAGTAATCCCTCGACGATGCTGCCAACCACCTACGCCGTCGCCGCTACCGCTGCCGCCACCATCCTCGTCGCACGCCGGAGACGGTCACCTCGGCCGCCTCGTGGGGTGGCGCCGCATCCGCGCGGGAAGACGGCTGAAGAGCGTCGACGAGATCTTGCTGGAGTCCAATGACGCGATGAGGAGCTCGTCGAGCGCTAGCTTGGTGGTGGGGCGAACGATGCCGAAATTTTCGAGAGAGTTGGCGTTGCCGCGGACACCCTCGCGGGTAGCTCATGTCGTTGGTGAAGGAGGGGGAAGTGTGGAGGAGGGTGGCAGGACTGAAGTTGGAGGAGAAGAGGGAAGGAAAACGGAGAGAAGCGAAGTCAGAGATGGGGTAATGGGAAGAGGCATCGTGAGGAGCGTGGGTGGTGGCAATGGACGGCTTGCGGTCGTGTTGCATGATTGATATGTGAGAGAGAGGTGTTGGTAGCGGACTTGGCGATGACGCGGCGACGCCAGTCGTGGGCCGGCCTCTTTGGTTTGATGGTGTTGTTGAACTCAGCCGACGGCTTGAAGTGCGGCTTGTCAACGGTAGGCGGTAGACTGGGGCTGGTCGACGGAAAAGGTGAATTGCATACACTTGATGGTGGTGAGACGGCCTTGCGCGTGCACTCCTTCTCAGTGGCGTGCCGGCGAATGATGTCGGTGGAGTGGTTGTGAGGGAATCCCGGGGGTTCAAGCTCTTCGATGCTCCGGATGGCACTTTCAGCGCAATCGATGTGAACCCTGCAAACAACGGATGGGTATATGGACTGAATACGCGCGCACAGTGAGGATCAGAAGGAAACGTACAGAGCGCGATGGCCGTGTTGAAGCGGGAAATGATATGTGCGTGGGTCAGAGAATGGTGTACTTGTCCACATATGCTGCAATCGAAGACGAGCGGGCGCGCATCGGACAGAGGGCATAGACGGGCCATTTTGAGCCTTCCTGGGGCTTGACATTGGTGCGATATCGAGCTGAAAAGAACGAGCGGTCAGTAACGATTCTGAAAACAGATCCCGAGGACCGCAAGCTGAAAGACGCACCAAACCCCAGCGCCCCACGCTTTTCCACCTATCTATCCAAAACGTCGGCTTTGATGAGCTGGCAGTCCTGCCCGCCTGTCGTTCTTCCCGACGCACGGGGATGACTGTGTGGTTTGACTTGGAAGTTTGACCAGCGGTCGGAGGACGGCGCGGGTCGTCCCCGAAGTGGGCGGACCTGAGTGACCGAGAGAGGGGCACGTGATGAGGACCCCTCCGAGATGAAATCGGGACCCCATTTTCGCAGAGAGAAGTGTAACTGTGTAAGTACATAGTGGGAAATGGATGCAGGAAAAGTTCTCGGGAGGGACGGGATGGAAAGTGTTCGGGAGTGAAGATGGTACGAAAAGGTTGAAGTTGTGACGAAAAAAGTTTTGATGCGGCGGAAAGAGTTTTGACGCGGCGAAAGTTCGGGTGGGAATTTTGCAACGTCTCGACCGCCATACTCCTCTGCTTCCGCAATGGGGAGAAAGCAGATGTATAATGGGCAGCAGACATTCAGCACAGGCTTGAGGTCCACAGGGAAGGCAGATTTGATTCGCGCGTACGTCTTCGTCGAGCTCGTTCGCCGAAACCCGCCCACGCGCTTGGGCCACACCTGGAAACTTGAAGGCAGACTCGATGTTGCCGCTCGCCATGACTCGCGATACTCTTCAACCCGGTCGGTCAGATCATAGCCATAGTGGTTATTTTCGATCACAGAAATGATGATAAAAGCTCCCTACGGATGAAAGCTTTCGAAAGGAAAGCTCTGAGAGAGCTGCTGGAGTGGATGATCCTGGATTGAAGTTTGCGGGGTAGGCGAGGCAAACATGCTGACATAACTGATTCACATCACGTGCCATGGCCAACGTTGGCGGGCGCTATTCTATTCTTTCACATCGAGCAACACCAACAATCCCATTCCTTTCTGCCACCGCTATGGCTCTCTTCTCTGGCTGGTTCAAGAAGGTAGACATCTCTTCTCACAAGTCCCGGAAACTGCCTGATCTTTGCTAGAAACAACCAGAAGACTACGAAGAGGTCCTCGCCTCCCTCGCCCTCGACATCCAAAAACGCCAAACTCGGCTCTCTGAGATCCGCTTGCGCGAGCGTCGCGCCACCCTCATCGTCACTCTCTACACTCTCGCAGGATGGTGCATCTACGTTGGCCTGTGGTATGCCCAACTTCTGCCCACCCTCACTGGGTCCGGTGCCAACAGCGGGATCGAACATGCGGTGAAGGGCGCCCCACTCATCATCGGGCCTATCCTGTGCGTCGTGACTTTTTTTACGTCCCAGCCTCGCGCTCACCTTGCATGCAGGATTCTTCTTACGCGACGGCTGGTTCAGCTATGGTATGCCCGTATTGGTGACGCTGAGGGTGAGTGGCATTAACGCGCGATTCCGACGTGTTATTCATCATCCACCACGCGCAGAGAAGAAGTTGAAGGAGCTGTACAAGACCCAGCACACGAAGATCGAGGAGATTAAGACGAAGACGAACTATTACAGCACTCGAAACCTCATCGAACGTTACGATGACGGTGCTTCTCCCGACTCCCCCCTCCGACGACGACCCGTGGCACAAACGCAAGGCCCCATGACGCCTCAGCGCCCTTCTCCCCAGGTCGCCCTGCCGAAGGGTACGCCCAGTGCCCTCCAAACACCCATTCGCCCCGGCTTGCAGAACCAGCTCCAGCGTGCGTGCTCGTCCGGTCTGTCTGATGTGTTTTGGTTGACGCAGCTCCTCCAGCGACCCCGCAACAGCCGCTTCCTCCCCCTCGTAAACAATGGTACGATAAGCTTGCAGATGCGCTTCTAGGCGACGACGACGCCTCAGCGCCGGCGGCGGCGGCGTCACGCTACGCCCTCATTTGTCAGAAGTGTTTTGCGCACAACGGTCTTGTGAAGGAGAGCATGTGGGAGGATGCGCGTACGTCGCCTTGCTTCTTTTCGTGGTGGTATCCTTAACCTTTTCTCTACAGAGTACGTTTGCCCCAAATGTGGCACATTCAACCCATCGGCGCGGTCGAAAAAGCAAGGCAACTCGTCACCCTCCTCTCCAATATCACCAGCCGGCACCCCTTCCAAAGCGAACTCCCCGCAAGGCGTAGCTTCTCGTGGCCCTTCCCAGCTCCGCCAGCCCATTTCGCCTGCAAGATCCAACGACTCGGACTCCGAGGAGGGCGACAGCATGCCCATGGGCGTGGACTCTTCTCTCTCTCACTAATCTCTGGATGTATAGTGTCTCGTAGGTGTAGCGTTCGTGCTAATATAATTCCGCTGGCCATGATCTTCTTTGTGACGGTGCACACGGTGCCATGCGTGCAGCATGCGACCAATGTTATATGAAAGCGCTTGATCGGCAGCGTGGCGAGTGGCCTGAGAGGGCACGAAGGGCCAGCGTGTTGTTGTTCAGCGTGTAACGCACCGACATCCAAGGCGCGGCGGGCTAAGTAGAGTTGTTCCCTCCAATCCGATCGGTGAGCCTCCTTCCATGTATTTCCAAGGTTCTCAACTGCTGTGGCATTAGCAACCTCTTCGACAGCAAGTACATAGTAGCCACGATCTGCGACAAACGGGCGAGGGCGGCAAGTTTCCCGGGATGGCCAGCAGCTACGTCACCGGCCTCGTGCCCTCCCATCTAGGCTGCGCGCCGGCGTATGCCCGAGCACGCCCCTCCGTCCCTCCCTCCGCAAAAGGCAAGCGTTGTTTATCGCTCCCTCCTCTGCCCTTCGCTTTGCCCCTCTCAACCGCGAAGAAGAAGCGCTTCCCGCCACCAACCTTCCGCGCGCTCGGCCCAGGAGCGATCTCCGTGATTTCCAACTGAGGAGGGAGGGACTTATCATGTTCAGGTCCGGCGCGGGGCAAAGGACATTCGGGCGGTGCAATACCCGGGCGGGGAGAAAATTGGATGGTGGTTATCGATTACGCTTGCGGTTAGATGAGGTCGGGAGGGTTGCGCGTGGCGCGTGTTGGATGCGACGAGTGCGCGCGGTGGATGGATGGGAGCGTGCGTCATAGGCGGGGTTGTTTGCGTGCCAGTAAGAGATGAACCCACCATCGCTCCTTTCCTCTTCATTCCATCTGATGACTTGTAGTACTAGATTAATGTCGATCCTTATCACTACACTGGCCGGGAATTCCTCTGCGGATCGTCGGAAACTTTGCTCGCCATAAGTAGGTGTGAATGCGGAGAGGGCCTGCTCCGGTGAGGATGCGGTGCTGAAAATAATCTTCACGCACTGCCCGTTCTCCACGTTCCCCTCTCGGAGTGGGTATATGAGGTATGTGCTCACCCTATCTATTTTTCCCCGTGACGCCTTTCGCTCTGACCGCACGACGAAGTCCGCGATGCACCGCGACTTCTCGCCGTCTTCATCTCCAACGTCTGTGCTTCTGCTCATATCACCTCGAACGAATTAACGGCATCGAACCTGGCTGGTCCAGGACTCGGATCGTGCTTGCTGCGGGGCTGTATGTTTCTCCGTGTGGTCCGGAATTTCGATGGAGGAAAGACCGGGCGAGCATCACTGGCAGGCGTCGATTTCGAAGGGATGAGGTTGAGACATGGGGGTTCTCGCGTGCGTCGTCCTGCCCTGTCCTATTTCCTCTCCATTTCCCCCCTCTTCGTAACCCCCTCCCCATCCCCTCGTCACTATCCTTGTTATCGACCGACGTCTGCACCCCACTTCAGATATTGTTCTAGACCCGTGGACATGGCCAACCTCCACCCTTGATTTTAGTGACATAGGTCTGCTGTCGTGAACGCGGACCCGTTGATGTAGCCTCGGCTCTTGAGTTCAACGTCCGACGCGGATGCGGGAGGTCGCACCAAATCTCCATTCCACCATTACTCGCCTAAGCCTCTCATTGGCACAAGACTCGGTGAGGGCGAAGTGGCTGAAGACGCAGACATTGGAATGCATCGACTTGTCCGGCTGCGGTGCGCTGCTCCCTGCTGCTCCCCATTGTCGTTCGTCTCCCTCCAAACCCCCTCTGTTTTTCCCTGGTACGTGCCCCCCCCCCCTCCACCGTTGATTCGACGCTCAGATAGGATACATGCAGATTCCTCGTTGTCTCCGGCAAATTCTAATTTGAGGCGAAATGTCGAGCGGATGCGATTGATAGCGTATGTCTACGCGCTGACCGCGGGTGCTGTCGTCGCTGAGCCACCCTCAAATCGCGTAAGGGGGGGGTGTTGTTCTGGACAGCGTGTGCACGGTCCACGGTGTCACTCTCCGCGCTGGGCGGTATATGAGGGCGGCAAAAGCTAGCTCAGCTGCTGACGGTCCATCAGGCTGGTGAGTATCTTTTTCTCGAGCCCGCCAAGGCTTCCGTTGTGGGGCCCGGGTACGGTTGGACGACGCTCAGAGACCCATGTACCTATCCACCGCCACCACGCCATTGAACACACTCATTTCATTCCAATACGGTTCCGCGCACGCTTGCTCAACGATAGCGTTTGTCGGGTCCCTAAGCTCCAATAAACGCTCGATTCAAGCGCACCCCCCTTCATCCGCCCGCTGTAAAGAATATCTCCCGTCCATAAAACACTGTAGTGCGACACCTTGCGTGACCGGACTCCCCTTCCGCTCTTGATTCTAAACCCCAGGCGCCGACGCCCCCTTCAGAAGTCGCCCAAACTCTCTCAAAACCCAAACTCAAACCTGGAAGGCGCATCCCCCCTTCCCAGAGGTTCCCAGCGTCTGCCACTTGACGACGTTTCGTAGCGCGCTCACACCGCTAATCGCCAAACTTTGACGCTTTGTCAGTGTTGGTCGTCGGGAAGACGACAGGCGAAAAGGGCAGGTTCAAGCCCGCCGTCGAATGGGCTGGCTTGCAGCTTAGACCCCCTTTGCTGCGGTGCGGAATCCCCAAGATGCCACCAATTGCGCCTTGTTCCCCCCTCTTCTCCATATTTTTTTTTGCTGTTGTGGGTGGTTACGACGGCGTCCGCCTTGTCTATGATATTAGCCGAGCAAACGAGCGAAAGCGGGCTAGAGGACGAGGAGGGGAGATGCGAACCCGACAGCTTGGCTTAATTCTTGATTCCTTCCTAGAACCTGCACTCGGACAACTCCACACGCGTCGCGGTCTCGCCCCTCCTTCCCCAGAGTGAAACAACGAAGCCGGCGCGTCCCTTTGCGCCCCTCCGAGATTAAATGCCCCCGCATGCGTCCGGCCACTAATCTATCTCGGACGCGACTCTCAGCCTTTGGGCACCCGTCGCAGCTCTGAGCCTCGTCGAGCGCAAATCCCTGCGCGGCGCACCGCCCACGCGATCGCCCGGTATGTTCATCCTTGTTGACGGACGTTCGGCGCTCGTCTCGGTGGGATCTAATGCTCCCTCACCCCTTCTTCTCCACGCTTCCCACCAGGTTCGTCGTCAACAGGTGATAATCAGGAAGTGGGGTGGGGGGTTCGGGGCTCAGAACGCACGCAGAGTTGGAGCTAGGGGAGGGGCGTTCGGGCTAGCACACGAAGGGACGACGAACGAGCGGGAACATATAGTACATTCCTGACCATCTGCCATCCGCACGACCGTCACACCCGTCTTCAAGTTCGGAGCGCGATCCTGCCTTCCAAGTGCGCACGTGGCCCCATCTGCAGCTTCGACGCCGTCTCAGGCTCTTCTGCCGCATGGGTATATGGGACTTGTTTATGGTTCGCCGATTACGGCGCGTCGCCCGTGAAGGTGGACGAGGTCCCACTCCGCGGATCCGACGAAGGGAAGGCGAAGATGGATAGTTGCCAGTGCACTGATGCACGCCGATTTTTTCCCCCTTCAACTTCTCTGATCAAGGCCGCCGCCGTCCAACCGCCCCTCCGTCACGCCATGCTACGTTCATGTCCCTCGACGGTGGACATGAGATGAAAGCCAAATATATGAATCACCTATGCCATATGCCATAGCCCGGGTGGGGGGGGGCTCGACCCCGGAGCGCGATTGCGATATGAGAGTCCCCCACTACCCAATGAAAACCGACCCTGATCCTGCCCATGAGACCTATTTCGCGCGACGACGGCCACTTTGCAGAGAGATCGGAGCATGGATGGTGCCCTGATCAGACCGTGGGGACATCGCGCGCGGTGGCTGAAGGAGGGAGACGTCGCTTAGCATGAGCAGCAATGGGCCAAGTACACAGTACTTATTACGCAGCTTGTGGCTGCAGTAGCACATGGCGAGTCCGGAAGCTTCGCAGGCGTCTGCACCGAGTCCGGATAGAGGTGAACGGACGTCCGGATTCCGCGCCCGCCGCCCGACTCGTTCTCCAATCCCGAGCCACACCTCCCACGCCGATAAGCCCTCTCCCCTCTTACCCACCTCTCGCGAAGGGAAACAGGGGAGGAAAAAAGGAGCCCGCGGATCGCGACTGATATTATGTGCGGATTATGTAGAGGTACGTCAGATAATCAGGAAACCCCGGCGAAAAGAAGAGTGCGCGCACCGTCTCACGTGTACCCACATACGGGGGCGTGCGTCTCTTTTTACGGTTCGCGCGCCAGCGCCGAGGGGTGGGACCGGGAGCGCGCGTGTACGGCAGGAATATAACTTGAATCATAGGATCGGAAGGCGGGAGCATGGGAGGGCAGCCTCGACGCCGAAGCCGTTGGCGCCTGCAACCCGTCACGGCCACGTTGCAGGCCGCGTGCCCGCCCGCCTCGTGTTCGCCCGTAGCGACTTTGCATGTCGGGTGGATCGCACGGCAAACGCCCGTCGGCGGCCTCCCGCCGAGGCGGGGCGCACAGTTAAGCAAGCAAGCAGGCTGAGCGGCGCATGCGCGCGCCTGCCAAGGGCGGTCAAAACGGCGCTCCTCTGCTGGCATATGGGCGGATGTGACGCTCGGTCGAAGACGGGTCTGACCGAAGGGAAGGCCTCGCACCTTTTCGCATCTGCGGATTGAATTTGGATATAGGCACTCGCGCTGCTGAGCGGGCTCGAGTTGGGGAGCGTGACGCCCGTTGGCGCATGACCGGTTTCGGGTTCGCTGCAAGGAACCGAGCTTATCCTTGCGAACGGGGGACGAGAATACAAGGCGGGAGGACTTACGGAGAAGGACGGCTGGGTTCGGCGGGGCGCCGTGGTGACCTGGGCCCACCTAGTGTAACATAACCGACTACTTGCCCCACGCAGAAGATGGTATTTGGTAGTAAGGAGCGCTTCAGTGAGTCTTTTGACTGTGTCATGCGTCGCCGAAATACAAGAGCCTGCGTCGCGTCGGGCGCTCTTGCTCCGGTCTGTGGACGACCGTCGACGTCGTAGGGGCGTCGCCGGGGGGTGAATTGGGGTCTGGACTGGCGTGATCGACGAAGATTGGGAATGGTCTGCGCCGAGTGGCTGAGCTCTTCGACCTGCCTGACAGGTCGAGTGGTCAGATGGAGTCGAGTGACGGGGTTTTCATATCCGGCGGGAGAGCAGTTAGTGCAGCTTCCAAGGGAAAGGTGGGGTTTGTTTGTTTTTCCAGAATCCAGAAAATCGGGTTGCGGGTTGCGGGTGCGGGTGCGGGTGCGAGGACGTGGAGATGAAGGGGAACAACGGATACTAAACTGAGTCGCTGTCGACTATATCGTTTATCTCGGAGGCACCCTTGCTGTTCTGGACGGTGCACAGCCGTAGAATGGAGAGATGGGCACTGTTGGTAAGGCGAAGGGCCCGACAATTCAGAAAGGGCCTAGCACGGCTCTGAGATGTCAGCCAAGCGACGATATCCGTCGTATTTCGACGGAGTGTGCTGGGATCTTCACGGGGCGCGCGAAGCCATGACATGCTGTTGGGAAAAGCCTAAGCCTCGAGGACGAACGGAATCAAAAAAACGTGGACGGGGGGACGGGGGACGGAAGTAAAATAGAGGAGATATCGGGGCGACGGAGGCAAAATATCAGAAGATCTGAGATAGTCGGCGAAGCCGAGAAATAAGGTCCCGTGTGACGTAATCCAGGGACTGGGGGGTTTAGAGTAACGTTTATTACGTGTCGTCAAGGGTTGGTAAAAGAAAGGCGAAAATAAAAGGAAAATAAAAAGAACGGGAGAGAGGCGCGACGGCGAAGCGAAGTTCAAGGGCTGGGAGGAGTCCATCTATAAAGTATTACCGTCCGAACCGTCATGATCTTCGCGATACACCTCCCTCCTCCTCCTTCTCGTCCCCGTAGACGCTTTTCCCTTCCTTCTCGCTCTCGCTCTCGCTTTTCTCCCTCCCGTCTTTTCCCCAGCGTCCACGAACCATGCCAGCAGACAGGACGCCGCGAGGCCCGAAGAAGGAGGATGCCGACGGTGAGCAGATCCTTCGTTCCCAGTCCGATCAAGAACCCCACGTTTTGACTTGACGTCCTCCCCTCCTCCCGTTTGCGCCGCAGGAATCCAGCTCACCTGGACCACGCCCGTCGAGGCCCATGCCGCCGGCACGCAGCAGATCGCCTTCGCCCCCGCCGTCACCCCGGGGACCTTCGTCGACTCTGCCGCCGCCGCTGCCGCCGCCGCGCACGCCGTCGCGTCCGACGCCCCGCCTTCCCTCTTCTTCCCCTCCGCCGCCGACGCCCCCTCCTCCCGACGCCCGGGCCACGGCAAGAAGAAAGCGGAGAACCACATCCCGCGCCCTCCCAACGCCTTCATCCTCTTCCGCTCGTCCTTCATCAAGAGCCAGCACGTCTCCACCGAGGTCGAGACCAACCACAGCACGCTCTCCAAGATCATCGGCCTCACCTGGCAGAACATGCCGCCCCAGGAGCGCCAGTTCTGGCACGGCAAGGCCAAGGCCGCCCAGGCCGAGCACAAGGCGCGCTGGCCGGACTACGCCTTCCGCCCGCTGCACATGAAGGGCAAGGCGCAGCCGGAGAAGCGCAAGGTGCGCGAGGTGGGCCCGAAGGACCTCAAGCGCTGCGAGCGCATCGCGCAGCTGCTCGTCGAGGGCAAGAAGGGCGCCGACCTCGAGGAGGCCATCCAGGAGTTCGACCGCACCCACGTCCGGCCCATCGTCGCGCGCTTCGAGGCCCCCATCACCGCGAAGATGTACCGTCGCTCGTCGTCCCAGCCCGCGCCGGACAGCGAGGGCTCGTCCTCTACCTTCTTGCGCGCGTCCCCCAAGCCCTCCTCCCGCAGGCTCCGCGCCGTCAGCTCCCAGCCGAGCGTCAAGCCCGAGACCACGCCCTCGCCCACCGACGCGTCGTCCCCCGCCCCGTGGTCGTCGTCCCCTCCCCCCTCCTCGCCCGCGGAGGAAGACAACTGGCGGGACATGCCGCCGCTCGTCGCGCAGCCCGCGCCCCCCGCCGACGAGTCCTTCCCTTCCAACACCTATCATTCATTTGTACGTCTTTTCACCCCCCACCCCCCCCCGGTCCCCCTTCTCGCTCTTTTCTTTCCGTCGAGAACAGCTCGCTCACCCTCACGCCCTCCCGACCCCCACAGGAATTCAACCCGTTCTCTTTCAACAACCACAGTCCCGCGTCCTACATCGACGCGCCGTTGGATCCGCTGAGCACCGCGCCTCCCCCCGACATGATGTCCTCCTCCGCGATGCCCAGCCCCGCGATGTCCTCCACGACGTCCTACGCGCCGCTCGCGCTCTCCGTCGACACCTCCATGTCCTCCTACTGGTCTCCTCCCTCCGCATCGTTCCCGGACTCGCCCTGCTCGCCCCAGAGCTACGGCGAGCCCCTCTTCTACTCCCCTCCCCACGCACAGGCCCTCCCCACCTCGTACGCCCCCGCGCCGTACGGATCCTTGCCTCCGTACACGCCCGACGCCTACCAGCCGCACCCGCACCCGCACCAGCAGATGGCGTTCGGCGCGGGCGCGTACTCCCCGCCGCCGCACGCGTTCGGGGAGACCATGTTCGACCCGGGGCAGTACTACCCGCCGCTCGCGGGCGCCGGTAAAGGCGGCTCGTTCGTGTATTTCGACGGCGGGAAGGGCCTCGGCGACGACGGCCAGTGTCCTCCTGGCGCGAGCATGGACGGGTACCCGCCGGACATGCTCGTTCCGCAGCCGCTCGGATACACGCCGTACTGAGCACTGGGTACTGAACTCCCCCTCCCCCCCCCTCTCCGACCTTTTTCCCGAGCTCCACACTATACCTTTCCGTCCGTCTTGTATTTCGGGACGGGCGACGCGTGCGTCCCCCGTTCCCCTGCCCCTGCTTTTTGTCCGGATCGTCTGCATCTCATTCTTGTACCACTACATACGCATGTCCCCACCCCCGTAATCACCTCGGTGACGGTCCCTTCGTGGCCGCCATCTTCTTGGATGAGTATCTGTTGTTCTGTATACATAGCGCTACCTCCCATCCCCCCATCCTCCGTCCCCCCGCCCATACGTCCGTCCGCCCCTTCCATTCTACCCGCCCCAACCCCGTCTATCTACCTATCTATCTATCTATCCACGCACCCTAGTTTGCCCACGGGCCACCCACAACGCAGTACAACACATCGGATCCGGATTCAGAACGTGGAACACTCTGGCTCGCGCTACCCTTACCCCTTGGCTTACTACACCCATATCCCACACACTCTCACATCCTTCGTCCGCCTGTTCCATGATACGCAAGTACGAACGGTCTCTCGCGCGTGTCTGATTCGTGCGGTGCTTGTTCTATCCATCGACCCGCGACGACGCTTCTTTTTTATCTGTAAACAGTTTCGTTTTCGGTTTCGTTCGGGGGCTAGCTTTTTTACTTGACTCGACCCGTGCGACACCCGTCTTCCCTCTCCGTCCCCGTCTCTATTCCCGTCTTCGTTCCCCGTCCCCGCATCCCTCTTCGTCCGATCCTCGTTCTCGTCCTCGTCCCTGTTCTCGCGCTTCCCATTCCCATTCCCATCTCCAGTTCCATCTCCCGTCTCCTTCTCGTCCCCATCTTCGCACCCCCTCCATCTTCGCGCGCTTTCGCGACGGCAACGGCGTATAAAATAAACCATCCTGTATGTATGTATGTATGTATGTACACACGCACGCACACACACACGCACACGCATACGCACACGCACGCGGGAACGCCCGCCCGCCGAAGGGGAAGCAAAACTAATGCGGGCGAGAGAGAAAAAAGCCCGGACCAGAACCGCCCCTCCTCCTTCCCTTCCTGCCTTCCCCTTCCCCTCCAAAAGCGCCCAATAGATGCATATAGACGGGACGCAGAGGTTCGTCGCGGACGGCGTGCTCACTTACTCACCCACGCGTGATAGCCCTGACCTCGCGCGAGCACGGCACATGAACCGACACAGACAATTCGCGCGCACCGCACCACGCACATGAAGAACCGAAAGATGAAATCGATGGCGGGCATTTGGGCGCCGGGGGACGCCCCCCCCTCCCTTCCAGCCTTTCAAGCTCCTCGAGTACGCGCCAAGGCAGTCACGTTAAAAGCGAGACGAGACGGGGCTGGCCGGTGTGTGTCGACCGTGTGGCAGACCTAGCGCGCAGCGAACCCCCCTCGGTATGTTCTCTCGAGGCGTTCGAGCTCGCCGCGGTGAACGCCTAGTCCACAGAACCGCCCGCACCTACCGTAGAGTACACTGACCGGCGCCCCAGCCCGATCGCCTCTCGGAGACTTTGCCCCCGATAACATGAACGCCACGCGACCCGGGACCCACGTGTGTGCGCGCGCCCGGGGTCTGTATGTAGACTGCCAGGATCCGTGTGCCCTTCCCCTCGCCGACCCTAGCGCGACAACGCTCGTACGTAAATCCCGAGCCTAGCTGCCCTATCGCCTTGAGGAAGGCAAGCGCGACGGCAGAAGGGATCCATATCCATCCCATCAGCGTGATCGCACGCACGGGAGATCAGGAGCGCGCGCTTGAGGGCGGACGTAAACGTAAAAAAAACGGGGAAGGAGGTTCCTGTAGGAAGTAAAGAGAAGCGGGGGGGGGGGGGGGGGGGGGGGAGTTATGACGGCAGGGAAGCCCAGTCTGGGAGTGTGGCAGGGAGCGAGAAGATGATGAGGTGGGTGTGGGAGGATGATGAGGTATGAGGGACGATGAAGCGTGATGCGTGATGCATGACGGGCGGTGGCGATTAGAGTTGGCGACGGCGGGCGGGCGGGCTCCGGGGGTCGGCGTCGCTGGGTGCTGCGCGCGGACGGAGAAAGATCGAAAGCAAGCGCTGAGCGGAGTGCGTCAATATGTGGAGGGGCGGAGGGGCGGGGAGAGAGGAGGGAGGACAGGATCGGAAGATCGGCGCGTGCGAGTGGACTGGGAGTTCTGGCCATGTGCGCGAGGAGAGCGGGGGAGAGAAGGAGAAGGAGAGCGGGGGGAGTCATGGGAGACAGAGTCTGGTCGGTGGTCGGCCGGTCTGGGAGCGGAGCGGACAGATAACATCGTGGTCCTTCTCCATCGAACGCGCGCCGGCGGCCCTGAACGACGACGGGTACTTATATGTTATATATGGCGATGGACGTACTTACTTACTTAACGGGGAGGGCATAAGTAGCTTGGCGGGAGGATAACCCTTGCCCATGCGCGTCCGCACCGTTATCCCCAGTTGTCGTATCGCATCTTCCCGCGAAGTTCATGAATGAGAAAAAAATAAGCGAAGGAAGAATGGCCTGGGTGGCGGGAGATCAGATGGGGGAGGGGCGGGGATATGGACCTCCGAGGAGGAGAAGGGGGGCAGGTGACCGGAGTGCGGACCGAGAGGGAGGGAGGGGGAGAACTTGAGAAGGAGAGGGGACGCGAGATGCCGAGGAGGAAGAGAGCGGCGATGGCCGGATGATGAGAAGGAACGACGGCAGCGGCGACGGGGACGGCGGCCGATGGGGCTGAGCGTCGCGGTCGACGACGACGGGCGAGAGGTGGGTAAAGGAGACAAAGTCGGGCACGCACCGCGTCCTGGGATCGACCCCCGCCCCCGTATCCGTATCCCCCATCGGCACGGTACGATACGGCACATCCCCCCTCCCCAGCGCCCATCCACCCCCCGTCCTTGTTCCCCATCCATCCCGCAAAGTGGCATCCTCCTCCAAGCATGACGTAAACACCGCCGATCCTCCATCTTTCCCAAATCCATCCACGCAACGCCAAGGGGGGGGGGGGCAAAAAAGGACAGTGTGGGCGGGGCGGGGCGGGATCGGGATTGGGATTGGGAGGGGGGGAGGGGGGAAGAGCAGGGCGAAGAAAAGTGGCACCTTTTATACATGTCCTGCACCGGGCCCACGCACGCGAAAGCCGTGTCTCACCTCCGCTATTGTCTAATTGTCTGCGCAGGGGGACGTAGATTGCAGCCATCGTGCGGGGCTCGTGCCCACCTCCCTTCCTCCCCCTCGGCATCAACGAAGTCCCAAGAAAGGGAGACAAAGGGAACCCGCGCGTATGGGAATCGAAACCCGAAATTGGCGCCGAAACCGTAGGTGCGCGTGATGGGAGGCCGTGGCGGTGGCACCAGGCCGGAGTAGGAAACGTCGTGACGGGTGCGCGGCGGGTGCGTTGGAAGGGAGGGGAGAGGTTGGTCGAGACGACGGTTGGGGGGGGTGGGGGGTGGGAGGTAGAGGTGCTGTTCGAGGTCTGGCGTACTTGAGGTATGCATATTTGTACGCTCCGCGAGATAGGGGCTACTGCCTGTTACAGCGTGCTCTCACCGCGCATGACTCGGGTGCGAGCTCGCGCGCATACTCCCCCTACCGATCACGAATGCGAGAGCAAAGGAATCCTCTCACGCGTCCGCGCGTGGCTTCCCACCGCGTGGCCCCGAAACGAGCCCTCGCTTTGTCCTCTCGACGGATCCCTTTGGGTGGGGGTCGGGAGAAGGGAGAAGGGGAGGGCCGAGGATGGGCGGGGGAGGTCGATTGGAACGTTCCTTTTTTTTGCGCGGTCGCCGGCTTGGGGTCCATAGACGGTAGGAAAGTGATCTGGGGATGGATTAACGGGGCCGGGGAGCGGGGACATTGGACGAGAGGGGGTATGCGGAGGGGAGAGGCGGTGAATGCGCTGCCGGCGGTAGAGAAGGACGGCTCCGAGTCCTGGTGAGAAAGAAGTTGTCAGAGTCATGTACTCCCTCACCGCGTCCGAAGTATAAGCATAACGTATCGGCGTAGGACGGTGCTTTCTGTGCCCGCCTGGTGGCATGGAGGCCGCCCTCGCTTTTGTTCGAGTTCAGCTTCGCGTTGAACGTGACGTTCCTCGGTTCAATATAAACAAACTCACACTTCCTGTGCCCTGTCAAGGAATGAAAAAGGCGTATCGCACCGCTACAATTCACGGACATATCGAGTGTCGTCCGGGTCCCCCGCTCGCTCGCTAGCGGTCTACTCCGTTCCATGCGGTGTTGCGCTACAAAAGAGCTGCTCCCGGCGAACATTTGAGCGTCGCGAATCCAAAGGAAGCCGAAAAAATACACGAGCTGGCCTCCTTTGAGTGGTACGATGAATGAGTAGGAGCGACTCGGGACGCGCTATGCGCAGAGGCGAAGGAGGGGGCGCGAAAGGCCAGCGGGGACAGGAAGGGGCGGAGGAGACCAACAAAGGACGAGAACGGGCGTCTAGAAAGATGAGTCAGCAGCTACATACATATGCCGCACGTGATCGCGCGCGACCATTTTCCTCGGTCCTCGACTCTTCTCTCTCGTCCACATATCCCCCAACCACACTCTTCCAGACAACCAAAAAATGGCATATTTGCGCCCTGATGGCCGCGCCCCGACGGAAATGAGGCCTCTGACCATCGTGTACGAGCACCTGGACAGAGTCGACGGCTCCGCGCGCTTCGGGTTCGGTACGTCTCTCCTTTCCCCAGAATCGCCCAACGATCCACGTACAACCCCCCCTCGTAGGCTCCGACACGGCGCTCGCCTCGCTCTCGGGCCCCATCGAGGTCCGCCTCGCCTCCGAACACCCCTCCAAAGCCACGCTCGAGGTCCTCGTCCGCCCGCTCGCGAACGTCCCGGGCACGGCGTCCAAGGCCCTCGCCCACACCCTGCGCGCGCTCCTCGCGCCCGCGCTCCTCCTCGCGCGCCACCCGCGCGCGCTCGTGCAGATCGTCGTGCAGGCGTGCGCGCCCTCGCGCGGGGGGGGAGGGGGGGGACAGGCGTCCCCGGCGCTCGTGGCGGCGTGCATCAACGCGGCGGCGCTCGCGCTGCTGGACGGCGTCGCGGTGCCGATGGCGGGCGTCGTGTGCGCCGCGGCCGTGGCGCAGCTCCCGAGCGGGGCGTTCGTGGTCGACCCGGGCGAGGCGGAGGCGATGGGCGCGGCGGGGGTGGGGTGTTTCGCGTTTTTGTTTGCGGAGGGCGGGGAGGGGGCGGGGGTGGTGGGGAAGGCGGTGTGGACGGACTGGAGGGCGCATGGGGGCGCGTTTGGGGTGGGGGAGGTCGGGGTGGCGAGGGGGGTGGCGGCGGAGGCGGCGGAGAGGGTGTGGAGGGCGATGAAGGCGAGCGTGGGTGGGGAGGCGGCGACGGTGCCGGCGGGGGGCGGGGAGGCGGAGATGGAGGCGGGGGACGCGGGCGACGATGTGGACGACGACGACGCGAAAATGGAGATCTGAGCGTGCGCCCTCGTGTGGTAGGTGTGTACGGCGTCTCACCGGAGCATCGGCGTTCTACGGTACGTATACTCCCTCCCCCCCTCTCATTTCCTTCTCTCTCAGCCGCTTACGCCGTTCATGTTCGGAGATGAACACGTCCATGTAATTCCCGTTCCCCCCTTCCAGTTCTATACACGCGGGACCTCGCCCTGTTGACATACTCATTCGAGCGCGGAAATGCAATCGTGGGAGGCCTCGAGGAGGGCCTAGCGTTCCGGAAGGAGCCGCGGGAGTGTCCTGTTGGACGGCAGGAGCTGGACAGGCGTGGGGGGGTGACGTCCCGGAGGCTCGCCTCGTTGGCAAGATCGAAGGGGGCGTGTTTGGGTGGAGAGGCGCGAGGAGGAGATACCGGGAGAGTTCCGTGCAGTCTATAGCTCTCGCCCAGTGGCTCAAAAGTCTTCATCTCATCGATCTTCCCTAACCCTCCGTCGGCGTTTCCGAAGACCACGTATACATTATATATACTATGTGTACTTAGACTTACTTACCGGGGGTCCACGCTCCTCCCTCCCTTTTCTCGGCCTTTGTCCCCAATTCGAGGCCATATCCCGTCCCATCCCACCCGTGTTTGTCAGAGAACAGTAGAAAAAAGTGATCAAACGTGTGAGGAGAACCGGGAGCAAAGTGACGCTCATGCCATGTGTCGAGTCAGGGCACCTCTCGGTCCAACTCGTCTTCTCTCGTCCCCACACCGCCATCTTCACCGCCCCTCATCCAAAGCTCGAGCGCAGCATATAATCCTCAGCTCGACTCCCTTGCGCCTTCGTTCGTGGCGTATACTGTAACCCCACCACCGTCGTGCCTACCCCGATCGGCCCCGCCACCGCCCAAAAATTCAATTCAATAGAATTCAATTCGATTCGATACATCGAATAGCCAACTCGACGCAATCGCACTTGCACACGTCCACGTACCCACATCCCGCCCCGACCGCCGACCCCCTACCCCCTACCCCCTACCCCCTACCCCCGACCCCCGACCCCGACCGCCGACCGCCGACCCCCCCGACATGGCTACATTGGACGGGATGCCCCCCCTCGTCGACGCCCCGCCCACCACCGCCGCAGGCATGTTCGCCGCCCAAGCTTCCGGCGCAGGCTCACCCGGTCCAGGCTCGACGCCGTGGCCCACCGTCAACAACCTCCTCCCCTCCGGCGTTTCCTCCACCTACGCCCCCTCCGCGCGCTCTGCCCCGCCCTACGTCCCCCCCGCCGGCTGGCCCTCCACCTCCCCGCCCCCCCTCGCCCAATCCCAATCCCGCTCCCACCGCTCCCACCGCTCCCGCTCGCATCGCCACCACCATCGTCATACCGGCGACTCTCCCTCCCAGTCTCAACCGCAACAAACCCCCTACCCCCATTCCTATCCCGGCTCTCCTCAGGCGTATCCTTACCCTGGCTCGCCCCCCGCGCAAGCGTGGCCAGAGGCGGCCTGGCCCGCAGCCGCCGCGTCCTCCAGCCCGTGGCCGGATCCTAATCCCTTCGCCCAACTCCCGCCCGCCGCCGCGTCCCCCTTCCCGCCGCAGTCCCCTTACCCCTATCCGTTCCCCTCGTCGTACCCCGCGTACGCCGACGGCGGCACGTACGAGCCCCGCACGAGCGAGAGCGCGTTCGAGAGCGCGATGCACCTCTTCCCGCCCGAGGGCCCGCCGCCCGCCGCCCCGCCCCCTCCGCCCCTCACCACCTCGTATTCGTACTCGACCTCGTCCAGTGGCGGGTTCGAGGGCGGGGGAGGGGTGCCGAACGAGCTCGAGACGCGCAGGGCGTACGATCGGCCGGGGAGCTGGAGGCCGGATTTCAGGATGCCGCGGACGGGGATCGAGAGCCTGCTGCCGATCGTGAAGAGGACGAATAGTGCGAAACGTGCGTCTTCTTGTTCTTGTTCTTGTTCTTGTTCTTGTTCTTGGGGTCTGGGGTGAAGAGATGGGATGGGTTTGTGGGTTTGTGGGTGGCGGGATGACAAAGATGATGGGCAGGCAATGGGCGTACATCAACGAGCGACCCAGTTTCCATCGCTCGCCCACAGGGACCCACCGTCGATCCTGCTTCTTGCTTCGCTTCATATCACTTTTATAAACCCCCTTATCTCTCCACCGGCCTCCCGCCCACGTCCATAACCGTCGCAACCCAGTCCACTGACTCTTTTCTTCGCCTCTCCAGTGAACATCGACCTGAGCCCGTACGAGCTCACCCCCAAGCTCCGCTTCAGCCTCCTCCGCGATCCCCCCATCCAGTACGACCTCCGCGACCACCTCGCCCGCATCCAGTTCCGCGACCTCCGCCGCCCCGTCACCGGCTACGACCTCGCCTCCTTCGTCACCGAGCCCCCGATCCCGCACCTCCGCATCCTCCACCGCCGCCTGCCCTGGTACGTCGACGTCGCGGCCTCGAACCAGGTCGGGACCACCCTCCAGGACCTGTTCGACACCCTGCACGCGTTCCTGCACACGCCGATCTACAGGTCCGACCTGTACAACTCGGCGGTGGACGACGAGCAGCGGGCGAAGGTCATTCGCGCGTATCGGGAGCGGTGTCAGGGGGACGCGACGGAGGCGGCGGTCGGGGTCAAGCGGGTCGACTTTTTGATGCGGGATTGTATATTTTTGGGGCTCGCGAAGGGGAGGGACGGGACTTGGGACATGCGCACGCGGAAAGCGTAACTCGGACCTCCCCAGCCCCCAAGGCGGACTAACTTTATGATGCCACGACCCGCCTCCTCGCCATTTTATGTCGGCTCGCGCGGATCCTCTCGACTCCTCTGCTCCCTCCATGTATCCTTGTGTTTTTTTTTTGAGTTGATCGGGTGCGGTTTCGCGTTTCCAGATTTCGGGCGTGTTCCATTGATTTCCTCCCAAGCCTTCTCAAGTTTGCGGAATGTATAGTACGTTACCCACTCCCACTTCCCTTGCCCTCACTCCTGCTGCATACTGTACCCCATACTGTTTGATACCAAAATCACCACTTGTACTTACTGGTTATATGTAGAGTCACCGTGCATGCATGAATACATACCTCAATGCTCAAGCGCTCATCACGCTTTCTTTTTCGCTTTCTTATTTCGGACGCGCCGTGGCACCGGGCTCCTCTCCTCTCCTCCTCCTCTCCTCCTCTTTTCGCCCTTTGATTTTCTTTAGACCGCCCCGTGCATCGACGCACAGGTTGGCGCCACTAAGAAGCCCCGCAGGGTTTTCGGTACGTGTGCGTTATACACTTACTTCGCATCAATGTGATATGCTCGCGAGATGACACGAAGCTCACCCGCGCGCGTGGCAGGTCTCCCTTCCTCCCACCTCAGGTTCCAACCCCCGCGCACGGTCGGGAACTTTAGCCCCCCGGTTTCTCCTCACACACTTCAGACATTTTAGTGGGGGGTGCGCGCGGGCGAATCCCCGACTTGAACTTCTCGCGGCCCGCGACTCACCGCGACGCCCTCCGCCCTCCGCCCTCCGCCCTCCGCCCTTCACCTTCCAGAATGCGCTACAACAATACGGCAAGGGAAGGCCCGTCGGTCTGCACATGCTTCATCCTATCTCGCATGAAATGCACCCGTCTCCACCCATCGAGTCCAAACACCGCCTTCCTTTCCCATGGCCGAGCGCACAGAAGGCCTTGGCCCGTCCCCCCCCCCCCCCCCCCAAGTCCAAGATCCCCCGCTGGCAGGACGCGTCATGTGAGCTCTGCGCTATCGTCGCCCGCGTTCCGTCTCGCTCTCTCGGTGGGACGGCGTGCATGTGGGCGGATCGGGGACGGCGTGCAAGCGAGGGGGGCTTTTGAGGAAGACTCCCACCCGGAGGGAATGGACGCAGATACGCAGATACGCACGCTGCGGGGCTCGATGCTTGAGGTGCCGTGTATGGCGTAGTGCGTGTGCACGGGAGTCCTGGTCCTGGCCCCCTCCTCCCCACGGGAACCTTCCGCGTTTTGGGGCTTATCGTCGGAGGCACGCCGGTGCCCATGGTCCCAACCTCGCACAATGGTTATCGCTCCCCCCAGCGCAGCGTGAGCATGTCGATAAAAGGCCGGGGTTGGAGCGGGGAGGTGGGTCGAGTTCGGACGACGTCCCCCCCCCCCCCTCCCATCGTCTTCGGAATCTCACGCGCTACTCTTAGTATGCCGCTCGTCGCCCCGGAAGTCGAGAAGATCGCAAGCGGGGAAGAGAAGGAGTCCGTCGGGTCTGTTAAGTCTGTCAAGTCTGTCAGTGTCGATGGGGATGGGAAGCTCGAAGGCGTGGACGGGGAGAAGCTGTCGGATTACGAGCGCGAGCGGTATCTCGTCAAGGACTACGCGCACGACGTTGCCGCGAAGGTACGCCGCTCACCCCCCCCCCCTCTCACTCCTTCTGGACGATAATGGTACGCGGAGTGTAGGTGCTGTCCACGCAAGACGACCCGTCGCAGAAAGCGTTCACGTTCCGGATGGTCTTCCTCGGGATCGGCCTCAGCGCGTTCGGGAGCGTGCTCGCGCAGATCTACTAGTGCGTCCCGCGGCCTAGGCTCCCGCCGTTCGTGCGTTCAGTTGTATCCCGTGTGCTGATCGATCGGGGATGGACGGACAGCTTCAAGCCGCAGACCGTGAGCGTCGCGCGCCTGTTCTTGCTCCTCATCTCGTACTTCCTGGGGAACTTCATGGCGTACGCGATCCCGACGCGGGGGTGGTTCAAGTATCTCAATCCGGGGCCGTTCAACAGTACGTCTCCTCTGTCTTTTTTTTTTTGGCGTAGATCGACAGCTTACGGCGCTGCCGTTCTTAACAGTCAAGGAGGTGCGGTCTGTTTTGAGGAATCGGCGTTTCCTGGAACTGACCGTTGGGCGTGCTTGCGTCCCGAAAGCACACGGCCATACTCATCATGTGCGCGCGTCGAGTTCATCAGGAGGAGTGGAGGACTGATCGGGTGCTCGGATACTAGGTGTTCGACGGCCTCGGTCTCCTCGCAAGCGTCGGAGATCATCGCCGTCGACGATCTGTACTACAGCAAGAAGCTGAACCCAGCGCTCGCAATCTTCACCCTGCTCGCGTCGCAGCTTCTCGGATACGGCTTTGCGGGGTGCGTCGTTTCGCCGTGCTGTGGCCGCTACTACATACCTATCGTGCGGCGCGTGCTCACGATTGATCAAACCTTAGGATCTTGCGGGATTTCTTGGTCTACCCGACGGAGGCACGCGCCTTGAAGTTCAGGTTTTGCATGCGCATACTGCTCACTGACTTCGCGGTATAGACATGGTGGCCGACCGTGATCGTCTCTGCGAATGTGCGTGCAGGAGTCGGCGATGGGTTGTTATTCCGTGTCCGGCGGCTGATCACTGTTTGGACCAGGTGTTCCAAGCGTTGCACTTCGACAAGGCGCGCGCGAGCAAGCGCGTCCGGCTCTTCTGGATGCTCTTCACGTGCGTCTCGTCGTCGTCGGTCCCCTTCCCTTCTCGACGGCAGAGGCTCATGCATCATCTGGGGTCGGCGACAGCGTCATCGCGGTGTGGGAGATCGTCCCGCAGTACATGTTCCCCGTGCTCTCGTACGTCCTTTTCTCGACAGCAGACCATGCGTCGAGGCTCACGACGCCGCACCGCTGCGGTCAGCGGATTCTCGATCTTCTGCCTCGCGGACAACGGCCGACACAACTTTATGCGGAACCTGTTCGGGGGCGCGTCGAACAACGAAGGTGCGCCCCGGTCTGAGTCTTCCTTGGCGACTACGGTGTTGCCCGTCCCGACGCGGGCGCACTGACCGACGGGACGCAGGGACGGGCTTGCTCGCGTTCTGCTTGGATTGGAACTACATCGGGGGAGACGTGGGTGTCTGAGCGGTTACTGGGGAAGCGTGCGTGCTGAATACGGGCGGGCAGTGCTTGTGGATCCCCCTCAAGACGCAGTTCAACCAGGATGTTGGGCTGTTTTTGACATGTGCGTACCCGCTCTTTCGGACGCGTACGACTCTGGGATCTCACGGCCGCGATAGACGTATTTATGATGGCGCTTTACTACGGGAACGTGTGGAAGGCCAAGGCGAGCCACTTCCACGACCTCCTCTCCCAGCGGGGTTTCCTGACGCGTTTACGGCAGAACTTCCCGTTCATGAGCCAAGCGCTCTTCTATCTGAACGGGACGCAGTACGACCAGACTCTCATCCTGACGGACAACGCGTTGTGCGTATTCACTTCGTTTCGACCGTGGTTCATGAGGTCTTGATCGACCTAATCGGGACGCAGTGACGAGAGCAAGTTCGCAGCGCAGGGGCCGGCGTACTTCTCCGCCAGCAACGTGAGCATATACTCTGATCGCCTTAACCCCCACGAAACACTGACTCGGGGTTACGCAGGCATGGTTCCTCCTCGTATCCAACCTGGCCCTCGGCTCCTGCGTAAGTGTTACCCGTCTACCCCCCGATATAACAGATCTCTCATTCTTACCCTTCAGCTCGTGCACGTCCTCCTATGGCACTTCAACGAAATCTCGGGCGCCTTCAACTTTTCGTATCTCTTCAACGCGACCAACATCGACGACCCGCACCACAACGAGATGAAGAAGTACAAGACCGTGCCGCACTGGTGGTTCCTCGTGCTGCTCGCCGCCGCGTTTGCCGCCGCGCAGGCAAGCATTGCATGGTATGCGTTCGGATACGTGGACTGACGGGTAGTGAATCGCGCAGGCCACAAACTACAAGGGTGACAGCGGGCTGCCGTGGTGGGCACTGATCGTGCTGCTCATCATGTGCTTCGTTTTAACCGTTATTTACGGGTGGGTTGCGTTTCTGTCGGCGAAAATATGATGGCGGAGGAAAGCTGATCCTGTCTGGGTATGCTAGATACCTCGCGTCGATCACCGGGTTCCAACTGTCCTGGTTCGGATCTGGTTTCTATCAGGTGGGCGAGGATCTCTTTGAGGATCCCTTTGGTGAGTACGTACTTACGGTGTCGAAACGGACAGATGATTGTCGCGTTCATGGTCCCTGGGAAGCCTATTGCTAACATGTTTGCCTGCGTTCGTCTCGATGGGAAGTGAGGGTTTGATCGGGCTCACGGTATGCTAGGTACGGGACGATGTACGGCCAGTACACGATGAACCAGGTAGGTATTATTCCTTCTGGTCAGAGATGTTGTTTTGACATCGGGGTCTCGTACCAGGCGATGACGCTGCTTTCGGACTTCAAGCTTGGACATTATACCAAGCTTCCTCCACGCGGTGGGCCCATTTCTCACCCTTCAACGATAGTAACCATGACCTGATCGTGACGGTCAGTTACTTTTTTCGCTCAGGTATGCGGCGCGGTGGTCGGGTGCATATTGAACTATGTCATGCTGCTAAGTACTAACGCATCTCTCATCCCTCCGCGGGCACGCACTCTCTGACCGCGCGAGCCATTACTCCTTTCAGACATCATCGATAGTAGGCTACCTTTACCATCTTCGAAACCCTCCGATTGCTAAATGCAGATCGTGCAGACAACCGTGCGGCGCTCCTTTCCATCTCGGGAACGCGTCTCTGGTCCGGCCAGAACCCCCAATCGTTCAACTCGAAGTATAACCTCATTCTCGCCTCTCCTCGCCTCGAAGATCTTCTGATTCTTCTTTTCTTATTATCCAGCGCAATTTCCTGGGGAGCCCTCGGTCCCAAGATGTTCGGCGCGGGGGGAGAATACGTGATGATCCCCATATCGCTCGCCATCGGCATATTCCTCCCCATCCCGTTCTGGCTCCTGCACAGAAAGTATCCTGGAAAGGGCTTCGACTGGGTCGTCACGCCGATCATCACGCAGTACTCGGCCTGGCTCACGGTCGGGATCAACACCTCGATTCTGTTTTCGGTGGTGATCGGGATTATATCGCAGTAGTGAGTACCGTTTGCGGTCTGTTTTAAAGGATGAGAAACTGATGGTGTTTGTAACAGTTATGTCAGGAGACGGTACCCGAGATGGTTTACGAAGGTACATCGCGTCCGCGTCTGCAATCTTGTACTCAGATAACTGACCTGGACTTACAGTACAAGTGAGTGTGACCGTCCATGGAAAACCTGTCCTCGCTCATCTTTCGACCTCGAAGCTACATCGTATCCGGAGCCCTCGTAAGCCCCCCGCGCCGTCCGTTGACACGACCTCGTACTCACCGAAATTATGCGCTGGCAGGACGGTGGAACGCAAGTCATGATATTCCTTCTCTCCTTTGCGGTATTTGGTGCGGCAGGAGTTGCGCACAACTTCCCCCTCTGGGTACGCCTTCACGAAAAGATTGATTACAAGGCTTGCGGCTGACGGTATGGACCATTTCAGTGGGGCAACCCCTCGCTGGACAACGGGCTATCGGCGGACCGCTGCAAGGCTCCTGCGAACTAGTGGTAGTGGCGCGACGACTCGGAGGGATCTATGTATAGCGTAGGAGGCTATTTCACGACGTCGATTGGGTTGCTTGCTACCAGGTGTACAGTAGCTGTAAGTAAAGCCTGAGTAAACGAAATCGAAACAGTTCATGGCGTGATGCACGTGACGTTGTTGAAGCGGACAACTCGCGATTTCTTGGCGTTGCTGATACGTCTCTTTCTTTCGTTCGTTCACCATCCCCATCCCCATCTTTGTTCTCTCCATCTCGAACGCTATGTCTCACTCTCGTCTTTCGTTCTCGATTGGCTTCGTGGTTTTCTGTCTCTGCGGTCTGGCAAACGCGGCGGCTCTCAGCACCGGTCACAACTCCATGGCATCCTCTGGCAGGCAGTCTGGCTCTGATCGCTCTCAAGGCGTCCCCGAGTTCCACCCCCTCAATACAACGACCCCGGCGAGGGCTCTCAAAATGTCTGGCGGCTTTTCATATGGTAGCTCTTCTCAGCTCGGCGGGCGCTCTCAAGCACAACAACAGCGGCGACAAGACCCAACACCGACGACCCCCCATGATACCCGTCCCACACCCGACCCTACTGGCGCTCCATCCGATTCCACCACCGTACATATCACCAGCACGTCCGACTTCTCTCTCCTCCTCCCAAGTCGACAAGATGGTGTGTCGCTTCACGCATCGTCATCGCTGCCGTTTGCTGACGTCGACGTTGGGGTTTCAGAACTTGTATCAGACGCGGAGAGCGACGGGTTATCGTACTGCAGCCCTTCTAGCTCGGAGCCTCACTGTCAGAACAAGATGCAGGATGGGTTTATCGTCGCAGCGGCGATGCAGACGGCCGATGACGGGTCCTACATACAGGTACGTCCTTCCACGGCGCTCTTGTCTCCTCTTGTCTCACACGTCCGATACGTCTTCCTGAAGATTACCGGCTGCTTGAACCCCGCGAACTCGCTCCTTGACGCCTCTGATCATGGCGGGCAGCTCGACGTCCGGTTTCCCAATGGTGCTCAGTGCACCTTCGGAGGCTACGGCGCCAGCTTCATCGAACTGTGTGTATATCCCTCATCTCCGTCAAGGGGGTCGTGCTGACCGCGTAGCGATGAACGTGTAGGGTTGAGCCGGCGCTAAACAGGTTCTGCATCCGCTGCTGCGCGTCCGCCAACGACCAAACCAATTGCAACTCGCACCAAGACCGTCTGGGCTGTGAGACCGCCATTCCAGGGACGTACGACTTTCCGGACGTCGGCGTGAGCTGCTCATAAAGGATCCGACCTCTCACTGGCCGGCGATTCCTCCAGGCTCCCACCCCTCCCACCGTCCTTTGCGCCCTGCCTTTCTCTCCAGCCTACGCCCGGCTTCCTATCGTATCAACATCGCTATATAATCGTATAGGTATCGTGTCCGTCGCATCGCTATCCTACATCTAAATGTCCTGCCGCGCCCATGCCCGTCTATCCTATCGTTCATGTCCATACCCGCATTTACGGTTGTCGACATACAGCATAATACTATCCCTCGCAATGGCCTCGACGATCGATTCAAAATCGCCATCTAGGACGGCTTGAGGCGTGGAGGGGTGCCACCCTAAGGGCAGCGCGGCATAGGCGCGGTCTAGAATGTGGCGCGCGAGACATTGGAGTTCCTGGTTGGGGAGAATGAAGGGAGCAATAAGTGCCAGGACGAGCAGGTGGGAATACAGGTTCAGGCCTTAAAGCCTCCAGGACAGGAGGTGAGGCGGGGATGGTGCGGAACGTACCTCTGGGCCTTGCAGAGAGTCAGGGAGGAGTTTTCCGCGTTTTGTCTGGGCGGAACGAGGATCAGCACTGTAGGGGGGGGGGCGAGGACGTCGATCGAGTGGACGTGGACGGGATCGCTCACCTGGCGTAATCGGTTGTCGACGTCGCGCAGGACGAGGCAGAGGATCCTCGTCTCCACTTGCTGGTATCGCGCTCGCTTCTCGGGGTTGTCCCAAGGCGGCGTCAGTGCATCGGAGTATGTGACCTCGACTGCCTGCGATGATTTCGGTGTGTAGGCGCCGCTCCATTGGTGGGTGTGGGCGGCGACGCCTGAGGGTCGCCTTCTGGACTCGTGGTGCGGCATCGGCGAGGGCGAGGGCGAGGGTGAGGCGAGTGGGGGGTTTGGGGGTTGGGCTGGGTGGCGTATTGGGGAAATTGGGCTGTACCGGCGGGTTCGCGAAGGCTTAAATAGGACCTACGGAGGACAACAAGGTCTCTAAGTGTTCCTGGGGAATAAGGCACTAGGACAGACAAGGAGGGGATGTCAAACGGTGTCAGCACTGGCTTTTGGCCGCCCTGGCCTGGTTCACTCGACGACGAGGGGGAAATGAGGACGACATCTGAAGGAGGCATGCCGCATAGTCACGGTCAGTTCGGTCGCGGGGATGGTGAGTTACGGTGGCGTGTGGGCGATGTCCCTACCCGGTCGTTCCTAGCACAAGGCGCGCGTCCGCCGCGCCATCTCGCCATTGTGCACCATTGTCCACCGTCGTGGAGCGCGATATTGATACGATCTCGGTCGAAGACGAGTGCGGGGTCTTCTGTGGGCGTGCGGGGAAGGAAGGCGAGCCTTACGATCTCTGTTTGGGGGTTCGATATCCTGAAGTCAATGCTGTTTACGAGAGGTCCATAATACTACAGCCCCTTGTCCAGGGGTCAATATCCCCACGAAGGCCACAACGTGCGCACCACGGTACTTGCCCTTAAGGTGGGAACATATAGAGTTATTACTAGAAAACTCTGGCTAATGCCAGCGCAAGCGATGTCCGGCATGCCAGTGATCACCGTCGGCCGCAAGTTCCGTACGACCGCATAACCTTGCGTGGGTGGTTTCCTTGTCTCTTCTAGACAAACGCAAGGCAGGCAGTCGCCCTTGCTAACACTCGCAAGGATAAGAAGAAATGAACGACAATTTGAATATGGCTTCATACAGGTGACGAAGAGGAGACGTCCGAACACCGACATGGAGGGGTCGTATACATCATACGTATTGTATTTCGTTCGTGTACTCTGAGAATTTGCCGTGTAAGCCTAGAAATAAATGAGCCCTTTCTTCTCGCCTTTAGACAGTTCAGCCTACTCACAAGGATTTTCCTTCTCGTAGGCCTCTCGTCTGGTCTTCAACCCGTCATCCTCGGGGTACTTAGGCTTTGACTCCAGGTCTTCCACCTCCGTGAAGTAGCCTTTGGTAGGGTCGGGTTCAAAGACCTCCATCACCACCATATATTTGTCTCGGTCTGGCCCCAAGCTTGCCCTCAAAAACCCTCCGTGCCTCTTCAGCGCTTTATTGATGGGTACAGCCTCGGCACCTAATATATCTTCTGCGCCCATGTCAATATCGGAGAGTTCTTTGACCCAAGCTCGTATCACATCTGTTCCGAGGAGCCATCCACAGTATAACCTTGGTACACGACCAGGAACTGGTTTTTGACTCATGTTGAACGTTCTGAACGTTGAAATCCGAACGGTAGTTGGGTTCGGATCTAGAGGAAGATAAGTATCTGTGCTCTGGGCGCCTTGGGCAGAGACTGGCAGAGACGTGTTGTGCTTACTATTTGAAATTTGAAGCTTGAGGAAAGCGAGGAATGGGTGGATTGGATATGCTGAGCTTCAAGCTAGCTTCAAGCTTCACTAGCTTCAAGCTTCAAGCTTCAAGGTGTGCTTTCATACTGTACCGCTACGTAGTTAAGCAACTGGCAACCGTGATCACATGACCGTGAGAATTGTCCCGGGGCTGCAAGGTAGTTGAACGTTGAACAGCAGCAGCAGTACAGATAGTACAAGCTTGACCGTCGCGTCTTGAAGTTTGAACCGTACACACCGTGACATCCTCCGAGTCCAGGCGTCAAATCGTACGTACAACACATATTTTCCACAGAACGCTGATACTCATTGTCCCCTAACCAGATACGAAACATAAACATGAGCGAAACGGAAACCCCACCAGTAGTACTAGTGCTCCCGCCGGCTGAAATGGTGAACGTCTTTGACAGAGTGAAGCTATACTGTGGATGGCTCATCGGAAGGGATACCGTGAACGCTTGGATCAAGGAGTCATCTGGCGAGGACGTCTCCTCCACCGAGTATCTAGGCCCCGAGCTCATGCTTTTAGAAAAGGCTCTAAAGAAATGCGGTGCAAGTTTGGAGGTGGGCTTTGGCCCCGATTCAGACAAGTACATGGTGGTGGCGAAGTCCATCATCCCCCCTCTTGCGGTGGCGTTTGGAGTGAAGGAAGCCTATTTCTTTCCCGAGGATGAGGACACAAAGACTAAACGAGAGGCCATCGAGGCGGCAAATCCTTGTGCGTATGCGAACCTTTCGAAAGACGGGACGAAGGGGCTCATTCTTTTTCAGCCTTACGCGGCAAGCTCGTGGAGTATTGTAACGAGATGCTAGCAGACGCGTAACCCTTCGACGTTCGGACGGCTCCTACGCGTCATCTGCCGAGGTTGTGTAGCCATTTGATTGTTTCTTGTCCTTGCGGGTTGTGATCGTGACAATAAACACACATTTTGACGGTACCACGATCGCGGAGTCCTCAATGTCGAACGCGTTGAACACGACTCCAGTAAGCGGCGGCACGGGTGTCCTCAGCGCATTTGCGTCAATCGCCAGCGCATCCATTTATTATTCGCGGCTACCTTCAAACAGCAAGCACTGGACATACTGCACCTCTGATGTTCCAGGCGGTGGGCACAGTTTGCAAGGCGGAGAGAACGAAGGTCATGCGGGCGGTCGTAAGTTGTTGTCTTCAAGTTATTAGTAAACTCCCCCACTGATCCCCCGAGCCTGAGAGCTATGAAGACGCGAGCGCGTTAGCGTTCTCCAGGTCATTTCTCAATCGTAAAAAAAGACATATTAGGAAAGGCCGCGTCGATTCGCTCTCTGATACACTGGTGGGGTTTTGGTTTCGCTCAAGTCGAAGAGGCCGTGAGGAGAGAGGCATCCGGCAAAGGCCGAGAAGCCCGAACTCGGGTTAGGCGCTTACGCGAAAGCGCTGTTTCAACTTATCGACCATAACACGCGAGCTCGCGCAACGCTCTCGCACTCCAGGAGACGTCGTCAACTCTCCATACTCCTATGATTCTTACCCCGGGTTTCCCCTTTTCACGATGTCTCGTCGTGAGGTCGCGTTCTTAGAAAGGAAAGTCTTGCTCTTCGTTCACGGATTGCTGTCATTGACATCCCTTTTGTCCGTACAGTCACTGTACCTATGCACTACGCAGAATGGACTCAATATATATGCCTTTACATCTGGAGTCTCCAACCCTCCCCCTCGGTCTCGAGCTACACCATCCATTACCCAGTCACATGGCATCAAACGACTCCGTGTGCTCAACAACCTCGCGCGCTCGACCTATCGCATTCCATCGCGCTCGTCACGCGCGGTCTCCACCCTCACAACTTGCTTGATGCTTCACTCATCTCGTCGCAAGAAGTGCACGCAGCGTGTTTACACACGTTCAGGATTACGGGGAAGAAGGATACGAAGGTGCGCTCTCACAACGCGTCTGATTTGTCCTCGCTGACGCGTTAGCTTCTTAGCCAAGCGAGCACAACGGCTCGGGCGTACGATATTGCGACTCCTTTGGAAAGGATATTCCCAAGATCGAGCCTGCACAGACACTGATATCGGGGCAGGCACGGGTGCAAGAGACAGTACTTGAACGCGGACGAACACGGCGTGCCGAGGCCTCGGTCCTTGGTCCCGCGCGTTGCGTTCGATGGCTAGGGCGCTGGTGCTGGTGCTGGTGCTTGCCACTGCTCGGCGAGCGTCCGTTTGATTTGGTCCCGGAGGAAGAACGACAGCCTGGTCATCATCTGCTGAGGACATCAAGTCCCAAACAACAGTGGTTAAAACGAAGACCGTCCGCCCGCTTTGACCTGTTCCTGGCCCCTGAAACTGCGTGGATGCGAGGAGAAGAAGGAGGAAGAATAATTCTGCGGTCTAACGGTTCTCTGGATCGAATTGGAAGTGACGGGGCAGGTACAGGTGGAGATCGTGCGTCGGTCGATTCGGTGTTGGTGCTGTGGAGGAGAGCGATCCGTCCATGTCTCTTTTGGACAGCAAGATGTTCTCGCGGGCAGTCCAGTAAGTATCGGGAGCCAAGAACAGGTCGGCAGGTGCTTGGCCGTTCGAAGATCCCCGGCCGGGGAAGGGATAGCTATAGCTGGATATGGTTTGCCTTCCGTTGAATTCGTTCCCCTCTTTCACCCAGTTTGCGTGCCGCCAGCGGACGTTCGGTTCTGTTTGTGTCCGTTTCACGGCTTGTACTTAGTAGCGTTGGTGCCATCGTCTTTCACGCTTTTATGTCCTCTCATTGCATAAGTAACTGTAAGTGAAAACGGTGCAGTAAATTTCATCTGCGGTCATCATATTATGATATTGCAAGCCAACTATCGACGCTGTCTGAGTCTCCTTGTCATCAATAATTGAACCTTGTTATCGTCTTGAAGGTCTCCAATTTACCAAGTACAACTAGAGAGACGTGAGCGCATGAGCCTTCTCCAGATCCTTTCACAGGTTTGAGCAAAGGCTTACTAGGAAAGGCTTCTTCTAGTTGATGTTTGATCGCTGTATCGTCTGGCCCTTCAGGAGCCTGAGTGGGGATGTAATCCTCCGTGTGCGCATTGAGCAGTTCAATATCCAGGGGGTCCTCACGCACAGCCACGAGAAACTCCGCCGTCGCACCGTCCCCAAAGGGAGTGGAGGTGACCCGAACAATGTTCTCACCGAACTTCTTCGCCAGCACCTCGTTCAAGGGAACGAGGTAATAGACAACTGCGTCCTCGCTTTCTACATCGTCGAGATCCTTCTCAGGCATAGCTTGCTTCGCCCAGTCCCGCAGCAAACTCTCGCTGATCATCCATCCGCGATAAAAGCTTTTCGACTGGGGTTTCGACATGATCCTAGATATTCAGTGATCGTGAACCTAGATGAGAGAGGAACTGAGGGGTATGAAAATCTGTTCTTACTGTATGAGAATACCTTGGTTGCGAGTACTTACGTTGAGAGTTTGACTCGAAGTGTGAGGCCAGTGGGTGAGTGGGTGCTGAGAGGGTGAGGAGTGTTTAAATAGTCACCCTTTTTCCCACGCCTCTTCGACGACGTACCGGCAACTACAGGAACGAGAACGACCAGTGGGCGGTGGCCCCCGAACCTAGGTACATCATGATACTATACTAGCCGCTGGCAGCCAGCGCCCAGTGCCCAGCCCTGGAACACCTCCCCCTCCCCCGTCCCAATAATGCAAATACAGTACAATAGCGCAACAATTACCAAACCAACAATAGCAGGCTTCGATCTCCACTGGCACTGATGGCAGTTGAGTTGAGTCCACAGCCTCACAGGTTCGCGTGCGCTGCACAACACACAACGGACCAGAGAAATCGGCGTAGCATTGCGCCTTGGAACGGCGAGCGCTCTCGACCTTTTGTTAAGGCAATGATGCTCATCGCACCTAGGTTTCATCAGGAAGAGTTGGGATATGATTCAGGAAGATCGATAGTTTGATCACATCATGGCGACTGAACTCTGGGCTCCTTCAATAATCCTTTCCTGACTTGTTGGCTGAGGCCTTGAGGGCGCACATTTTCAAGTTCCAGGCTTCGATATATTCCAGCGCCACCTCTCGCTACTTACTTATCAACCGACACAATCCCGCGGTGGTAGTGATTCCATGTTCCGTTGTTTTACGGACAGAAGACTCGAAGTTAACAACACCCCATGGCACAGCGAAACACTGTTTCCCCCTGCTTACATTCCGCCAATCTCGGAGGCGCAAGTGGTCTGAAATTAAGCTTTATGAGGTCCTTTTGTCCTATTGTCTTACCTCCATTCCACTGGTAATCCACAAAGCGCACTGTTGTCATAACTCAGGGTCTCCGTCTATCTGGTAACCCTTGGTGTATATAAGGTGCAGACGTTCAAGCCTGGCTACCGGCCTCACTGGCAGATTTGTCGTTCCCGAGCCCCACAATCAACCCAGAGCAGTTAACCCTCAAAGCCTCACCACAGTGATGCCCTCCAACTCTGAATGGCGCCCTGCCTATGCAGCCCCACTTCCGCGAAAGCCTATCCCCGACAAGAAATATTTTGAGGAGTGCATTGGGTGGATTCTCTACGAGCTCCGCTGCAAGATGCAGGCCATTGGCCCTCGTGTGGTAACGCCAGGCGTTGGCAACGTTGACCTCGAATTTCGCATCTACGGCCCTCTGACCGGGATACTTGGGGTGTATCTCCCTACCGAACTTCGTTACGAAATCAAACCCCAATACCGAATGGATCCTATCTGGCGCGTGCCTCTGATCGGACGTTCGCGATCGGACTCGTATGGGTCGCGGGTTGCCACCAAGTCGGGTAAGTCACTTTGGTTCAGAGCAATCCACACCGGGCTGACATGAGTTGACATCGCCGCTGGCAGCCTATCTGATTCCGGACTTTGTGGTAGACAAATGCACATACGTAAAGAAGGAGGGTCATACTTTCGAGCATCGCATGATTCTCATCATGGAGATCAAGAAAAATCACCAGGCCCGCAACCGAGCAGTTGAACAGCTTTTGGAATATCTCCGGAGTGCTGTGGGGAGGAACTCGGAGAATCGAGACGACCCCTTAATGGGCATACTTGTGCGAGGGAATCTGGTTGAAGCGTACGAGGGCCAGGGAGATAGAGACTCCTTCACATTCAAACGGAAGGGGGGGAAGTTCCACCTAGTGGACGAATTCGATACGGGCAAAGGTGCCATGTCAACTTCTATGAATTCTGGCTTGTTGTATCAGTTGACCGAAAAGCACTCTTGACTCCAACTACCGTATATCGAATAGGTGATCTGGGAACTCGGAGGATTTATAGCGCTCGTTTTGGCTCGTGTTTCAACTTTGTATATATACTGCTGTACTTACTAGTATACGAAAGGAAGATTACATGATTGAACCACCCGACTCCAACTCAGCAGCAGAATCTCGTTTCCTTGCCGTTCAAGCGCTCAGTGCTCATCTCCGGACGCAACCATAGGCTCTGGATACCACGGCCCGCCTATGCTGCCAGGCGACACGAAGTTCTTGAATTTGGCACGACTGGCGTAAGCTACTATCGCCGCCAGACTCACACTATGAAGAGGTTCAGTACGCATCGTCTTAGGTAGTACACATAAGACATGAAGCACCTTCGTCTTCCGCCTCTGGCCACGCCGCGAGAAAAGCTATTCGTTTCGGCGGGGGTTGACGGCAGAAATCCGCCCAATCGGACTAGTCTTCACCAGGGTAATTGGCGAGTGCGTGATCTGCGGCGTTAGCTGCCTCCCCACAAAGTCTGAATGCGTCGGTTGGATACCAAAATTGCGCTGTCGGCGTAGAATCCGAGAACTACAACATGAAATAAGACGAGCCAGGTCGAAATGGATAAAGACGGACCATCCACATATATGATCCTATGCTCGAAATCATTGTGACACTTGTCGCGCCCAGAAAGATTGAAGTCAAAGTTGGGTTCAAGATTCAAAAAGGTCGACGAAAAAGGTCGACGGGCGTAAGGTTGATATGAATGATATCGATGGCATCTGAACGGTAGACATCTATAGAGGGAAGTACACGTAAGATTGCGGGCCATGTACGCAGAAAAGCTTCATACCGACGGAATGTAATCCAGTGTGGGGACGACAAGACGACAGAATCGTAGTACCGAGAAGACATGTGCATGAGATCCTGACATAGAAGCACGAAAGAAGAGTTTAGAAGACAGACCTCTAGCAGATTGGCCCACCATAACGCTCCTCCTCCCGCCGCTACCTCTGCTCACTCCTAGATTGACGACGGTCGAATCCACACGTCTATTGCAACAAGGCGGCTTGAAATTTCGAAGATAGTACGTATGTTCCACACGACAGCCTCTCATTGAGTCGATGTCAGCATGCGCTACTCAGAACGATCAGCGTCGCACACGGGTTACGATGAGATAAAGTATACAGTCACTTATTTGAGGTGTAAAATACACAGAATGTTGAGCGCATACATTTTGAAGATTGGCCCAAATGAATGCTAAGAGAGCTCAGGACCTAGCAGATGCCATAACCGTGCAAAGCGCCATGCAGCCACCGAGGCGTCGATGCTCTTCCACGCGGGGCGTCTTCGAGTGCCTGTGCAACCGCAAGCGAATGAATGTTGTCAAGAACCAGCAGGTACGAGGGTGGATATTCTTCGGCAGTCCGATGACGCCGCTCCGAGGTTCACGGGGGAAAAGGGGGGATCTGCATGTCGTAGGACCTAGGTGTAAGTAGGATGGCAAGGGACCGCCTTTCGATTTTCAACTGGTACATTAGGTAATCGGATCAGGTTCATCATTATCTTTAATTTCCACGCCACCCGCCGCCACAGGCGCGTTTTCAGTCCGTCGCCTGCCTACGCTTGGTTAATTATCTCGACTTCTATCCCCCCATTCTAGTATTCGCACGCGCTCGACAATGAGTCCAATGGGGAAGATTGTCTACATCAACGAACACGAGCCGATCAAATTTTACCTAAGTACCAACTCCTCTGGGCCGCGTTGTAAGGACCCTGGGGCCCGGACACGGCCGCGAGCCCTCAAGCGCCCTCCTGCATCATCCCATCAGCGCCATCGGTGTTGCATCGGTTAACGCTTGAATCGCGACTACCTGGGACGCTTCTCATTCCCGTACTACTTGCAACTTTTTCCGTGCAGATCAACGGTGCGTTATACTCAGACGTATGACCTTCGACACGAAGTTTAACCAGGAAGTTTAACCAGACTTCGCCAGCAGATCGCCTACAGTCGTAGCGCCGCGCGTGGCCATGGCTTTCACACTGACTTCCAGGTCTATTGCCCTTCACGATACCATCCTGTCCGCAGAGTGCCGCACTCGCGACGGAAAATGGAAAATCTCGTACCTTGATCTCAACCAATACCTCAGTAACAAAAACGGGTCTTTCAAGCTGTACGGCACCAACTACTTCCACACAGCAGGATCCGTATCCCTGGACGGTCACACTCTCCGTGCATCTTTACGCAGGATCGACGGCGAGTACGACGAGGCCTTACTCGACCTCACGCTCTGTGTCGACAACGTCGATGGCGCCCTGCGATTCAAAAAACCGTGAGTGACGCTGGCGGCATGGAACAAGCGCACTGTGTTTCCCGATGTTGTGATTATATTGATGTGCTGATCCCATGCGCAGGAGCGAGCACCTTCTCTCGTCATGCTCTGGATTCGCCCTCAACGGTTCCATGCTTGAGGCCCTCTGCCTCGGTATAGATGGCAAGATGCATTCCTCCTCGATCGATCTCAACGAGTGTTATTCGAACGACGACGGCGAGTTCTTCGCCGGCGCGACGAATTTCCTGCGCACGTCGCGGAAGCTGGCGTTGCGTGTGACGGACGACGGTTTGCTTCTGAGCGGCGAGTTAAGAACTCGTGCGGCGGAGTGGAAAGAGGCAGAGACCGATCTTTCCCTACGTATTGCGAACCAGGGCGGGCTGGGAAAGTTGGTCTTCATAGACGAGTGGGTTTGTTCCAAGCAGTGACCCCGCTCTCTGAAAACTGACTCGTTTTTACCACCCAGCGATGTCTGGACGGACGAAGAGCATTCCTTGACGAGATTCTTCGAGCTCGTGCCTTGCGTCGATTATGCTATCGAAGATGTGTACGCTAAAAGAGACGAGGTTCGTGCTCTTTTTGGGCTCCGTTATAATCATGTTCCTTACATGCGGGTGTCTATAGGAAGACGCGCGCCGTATACTCGAGTATTGTGCGAGCTCCCCGGCGGTCGCGGTTAGCTTCATCCTTAGCGCTAGCTCCGGAGGGCCCGTGGCCGTATCCATTTGCGCCGGTCTCACGCACCACATTTCCATCCTCTCTGACACACCAGTCGACGATCCAGAGCTCAGACTCCAGTTCGAGCAGGCTGTCATCGGGCGCTACCTCTACTCCACCTTCAAGACTCTACTTTCCGCGGGCGCGGCGGCGGCCATCGCCAACACCGTCTCGTCGCTCTCTCATGAAGAGTTCGAGATTGCATGTGGGAAAGTCGCGGCGGCGTTGGCGCAGCGGCTATCGATATCTACGTCATCGTTGGCCGGCTTGAAGACGTATCTGTTTATGATGAAGTGTGTATTTCCTCGTTTCGATTTCGTTCGAGATGATCCCAATCGGATCCGACAACAGAGTTGCGGAGTCCCTGGTGAGAGGCGACATCCGCCACGAATGGAAAGCATCTATGAAGAAGGTTAGAATGCTGTTGGGCTCTGGCGCTGCTAAGGTGAGTTTCGCGCCGATTCGACCTGTCCCAAGCAAAGGCGCTCATAAAACTTCGTGTCATCTTTGCAGAGTCGACCTGCGACACAGACGACCTCCATCCCGCCTCCTGTCGTTGTTCCCTCGCCTACGCCTACATCATCATCCAAGATCTCCCCTCCACCGCCATACGCGCCCGGGAGTGTAGGCTTGGAACGGAACTCGTCCGAAAAATCGACTTCAAGCTCGAAGGCAAAGCCAGATTCACGCTCGACCTCGCGCAGTGACAGCAGCTCGTCCACCTCCTCGCCCGCATTTACCTCCTGGCGCGCACGGCACGACGGGCTTTCCACGCCGTCGAACTCTACGATAACCCCTTCTCCGCCTGTGAATGTGACACAACAGCAGATGGCCGAGAAGCAGACGACTTCGCTCGTCTTCGGAGGGGCGATTCGCGAAGGGGGTCAGGCGCATTCTTCCTACTCATCCTACTCATAGGGGACCTCGGATCAACGATGGAACCCTGGTTGCATGGCCACGCGGTGGAGCGGAAGAGGTTACGTTTTTATAGGTTTCTTCTTTGTTTTGCTTTGTAGGGCCTATATTCTCAAATATTTGCTGAATCGAAGCTCTTTCCAGCGTCTTAAGTTTCAACTTTGCAGTGTGCCAAGTACTTCCACCAATACAATCACTGCCGCCTTCATTCTGATATACTCGGGACGACGGAAGAGGCGCGTCTTGTGTATTTCTATCCGAGCGGATAGTACACCCTTATTGGGGATTCCGCTTGTTACCACCTACAGAGACGCTGACCGGCCCTTGTCAATTCTGTAGCGGCAGTTTGTGCTTTTATGACACGCCCTGGGGCAAGTGATGCCGCATTTTACCAAAGTCATCCCCGGTGAATTGCGGGCAGTGGGGTGTATATGAGTGCTTGGGTGCTGTCGCCTTCCCCCCACTCACCGATCACAATCTTTCTACTCTGGAAATCATCAGCATGGGATCCCAGGTCTCGGATATTCAGCTTTTCTCTTACACTCTAACTCTTCTCGCGACCGGGGTATGGGTCGCTCTTCGTTACGGAAGAAAACAGCTCCCATATCCTCCAGGCCCAAAGCCGATACCATTCCTGGGCAACATATTTGACATGCCGTCGTCGGAAGGTGCGTCCAATACCACTTCCTCGACGATTTATCTCTCATCACGTCCACATATGTATACAGAGTGGCTCACCTTGACGGCATGGGGAAAGAAATATGGTACGCGATCTTTTTCGTCGATTTGGATGAGTATGGTATCATCAGGAGTGTTGACGAGCAGGTCCTCTGGTCATGGTCGACATACTTGGCAAGAAAACGTGCATCATCAACAGCGTCGAAGTTGCATCGGAGCTTCTTGCTGGACCCCGCTCAAAGATATATTCTGAGCGACCGGATATGGTGATGGTAAAAGAACTGTACGTACATTTCGAGATCATCCTGCAAAGTCGAATCTGAACAGAAGCATCGTCCAGCATGGGATGGGAATTCAACCGGGGTTTGCTGAGCCTATCCAATCCTGCATATCTCGAACACCGCCAAAACTTTGTCCAAGCCCTCAGCCCAAAGAAATCGGATTCATACATGCCCATTCAAACGGTGATTATCTCCATGTTTACTTGATTTTGCGTCGCACATTAACAGCCTGTGGACTTGTAGCACGAGACCATTCTTCTCTTGAAGCGATTGCTCGAGAGTCCTGTGAAGTTCGAGGATCACATCAAAAGGTCAGCTCTTTCCCTCTTCTCCAGATCTGGTTACGTATCGGAGTGACGTCGGTGCATAAAAGGTCGATTGACTCGGTTATCATGCAAATGGGCAAGTTCCTATGATTTGCACGACGCGTGTGATGTTCTGACTTTCGCTCTGTAAAACCCACGTCCAGCATTCGGGTATCAGCCCACAGAGAACGACCCGTTCGTGCGAGTCGCGGAAGAAGCGCAGCTGGCCATGGTGACGGCTGGACGTCCGGGTGCATATCTGGTCAATGACCTCCCTATCCTCAAATACGTGCCCGAGTGGTTCCCCGGCGCCCATTTCAAGCGCGTGGCGCGTGAAGGATACAAACTTGCGCAGGAGCTGCAGAACAACGCATGGGGATGGGCAATGGATCAGTATGAAAAAGGCACGGCGAAGGAGAGCGTGTTCACATTCTTCGTGGACAAGATCGCGCACGGAGCAGACGCTAAGGGCTTCAAAGCCGATTGTGCCGTCCTTTACGCCAGTATGTCATGTTTTTTCATGACCGTACCAGAGAGCACTTCGCTCAGCCATTGTGTTGCCAGCGGGCGCGGACACGATTTCAGCATCCATTCTGACGTTTATACTCGCCATATTGCATGTACCCGAAGTGAAGGTACGGGCGCAAGCGGAACTAGACCGCGTCACAGAAAAACGTCGTCTTCCCACTTTTGAAGACCGTGCAGACTTGCCGTATATTACTGCAATAGCAAAGGAGTCGCTTCGTTGGGAATCAGTCACACCGCTTGGCGTCCCGCACGCCCTGAAGGACGACGACGTGAGTTTACAGGCTCTTTTACCCCGAGAATATCTAACCAAATAACCTTACAGATATACGCCGGCTATTTCATCCCTGCCGGAACGACTGTCTTAGCTAACCAGTGGGCTATGGTGAGCAGCCTTCTTTCTTCGAAGCCTATCCACGGCGGTCTGAGAGGGCGGATTCCATGGCTGTTGCGTTAGTCGGACGATGAGTTCATCTATCCGGATCCGATGTCGTTCAAGCCAGAACGGTTCCTGCAAGGCGAGAAAGTCCGTGATCCCAACACGATCGCCTTCGGCTGGGGACGACGAATATGTCCAGGGCGGTTTCTCGCTGAAAACAGGTATGAATCTGACCCTTTTCTTATTCGAAAACAGACACTGAAGGACCGTCCACATCTCCAGTCTCTGGCTGTGTGTCGCCACTATATTAGCGTGCTTCGATATTGAGCGCGTCGACGACATCGTCCCGCCTCGCAAGTATACGAGCGGGTTGTCGTGCAAGGCCTACTCGTTCCCTTGTCACTTTACGCCTAGAAACGGAAGCTCGGAGCTGATTCAGAACGCGGCAGCCGCCCTCGGATAGAATATAGCTGAACGTCATCATGAATCCCCATGACTCGGACGTTTGCGCCTCGGCTGAATGTGCAACAGTGTTGTGCGCGAGCGAGGGCATGGTCAAATCGGCCACGCATCCTCTGCCGACCGACCGTTTCTCGATCTCGGTAATTGGGCTCCCTCAAAGTGTGCGGAATTAGTAAGCACTACGTAGACGGTGGCGCGACCGTCCCGATGACGGATCCGGCGGGGATGGTGCACCCCACATTTACATGACTGGAATTGCGCACCAGATTGCGTCCTCCACCCATCGTCACCGGCTTCTATTTCGATCATTGCGGGGTTCTTTCTTGTTTCGTTTGGGGTCACCGTCGATGGTGTTTATACCGGCATGACCTCTCATTACCACTGAATTGAACAGGTGCATCCTCGTCTTCTGGCTGGAAATCTAGGACGCGGAAGTCGTCAGCTTTGTATCAACAAGGAAACGTCACCTGCATTGATGCCATCCCTGCTGGGTTGCATTGTGTGTGACGATTGCTACCCCTTACGAAGTACACATTCAACAGGTGCACATTCTTATGACATCGGTGGTGTTCTATCTGATCCCACCTTCCTATTGGAACGCGCATCGATAATACGTGTGATTGACATGTAGCGCTCAAGAGAGAGTATACATATGGCCCTAGGACGGTGTCCCATCCGCAACGCACGCCACCACCGATAGGCTACCCTTCTACCACGGATCGGAGTCAAACGATGGGATCCCAAATTTCGGTTCTGCAGATTTTCATTTCATCTGTTCTTGTCCTTGCGGCTATCAGGGCATGGATGTCTCGACGCGAACGCCTTCCATACCCGCCTGGTCCAAAATCGGTCCCGATTGTGGGCAACTTGTTCGATATGCCGTCCTCTGAAGGTGCGTTTTGTTCTTCGTTGAACATCGATGTCGGTCTGACAATGCCCGCACTCAGAGTGGCTGACTTTCACAAAATGGGGACAACAATATGGTGCATTCTTTCATCCGGGGATATCAACATGCCAGCGTTTATGGGTGACTGCTGATCCGCAGGTTCTTTGGTCATGGTCAATGTACTCGGTCAAAAGACATGCATCATCAACAGCGCAAAGGTGGCGTCTGACTTGCTCTCGGCTCGCGGGAAGATATATTCCGAGCGGCCGCCAATGGTCATGGTCAAAGAACTGTACACTTTTTCGAACATCTTACTGCAGCTGCGTCCCTCGTACTCACATGGATGCCGTATAGGATGGGCTGGGACTTCAACATGGGATTCAAGAGCTTATCGGAACCGTCGTACCGCGAACATCGCCATAATATTGTCCAAGCATTCAGCCACAAAAGTTCAGAAGCGTACAATCCCATTCAGGCGGTACGCATGCGTCATTCACCCCGGCTCTGTGTCGTGTCTGAGCATAATCCCTAGCATGAAACTATTCTTTTCATGAAGAAGCTTCTCAAAGCTCCCGAAGCGTTTGATAGCCACATCAAGAAGTGAGTTCCTTGCGATGGCTCTATCTACCGCAGTATTATAACGCAAGGACATTGAAGCGCGGTTGGTTCTATGGTCCTGCAGACAAGTGAGCGACGGTGAATTCATGGACTTCCTTAGATCTAACTTCTGTATAAATATCAGCGTTCGGATATCGGCCCATAGAGGATGACCCATTCATGCAGGTCGCTCAAGAAGCACAGTTGGCAATGGCCACTGCTGCCCGTCCGGGAGCATACCTCGTCGATGTTCTTCCGATCCTCAAATATGTTCCCGAGTGGTTCCCTGGCACGGATTTCAAGCGCGTGGCGCGTGAAGGCTTCGATCTCGCTCAGAGGCTGAAGAACGATGCGTGGGCATGGGCCACAGAGCAGTATGAAAACGGTACCGCCAAGCCAAGTGTCTTCGCATTTTTCATGGAGAAGATTGCGCGTGGAGCAGACACGAAGAATGTGAAGGAAGACTGTGCCATCCTTTATGCAAGTGTGTAGAACTTAACGTGATGCCAGGTTGACTAGCTTGCTCACATGTATGTTGTGCAGCCGCCACAGATACGATAACGTCGTCTATACTGACATTCGTTCTCGCCATGCTTCACGCACCCGAGGTGCAGAAGAAGGCCCAAGAGGAGCTGAACCGTGTGACAGGTGGGAGTCGTCTTCCCACCTTCGAGGATCGGGCGAACTTGCCATACATTACTGCGACCATGAAGGAGTCGCTTCGCTGGGAGGCTGTTATACCGCTTGGTGTTCCACACGTTTTGAGAGAGGACGACGTGCGCCGACAAGTTCCTTCGCCCGTTATGGAACAAAGCTGATTATTTTCAACCAATGCAGACATATGATGGGTATTTGATTCCCGCCGGAACGACCATGTTAGCCAACCAATGGGCCATGGTGAGCAGCCACAGTCACTGCATAGAGGTCGCTATTCTGATGTGTGCTAAATTAGTCACACAACGCCTCTGAATACCACGATCCGATGTCTTTCAACCCAGACCGATTCTTGCAGAGCACGAAAGTGCGCGAACCCAACACAATCGCGTTTGGCTGGGGCAAGCGTATATGTCCAGGGCGGTTCGTTGCCGAAAATAGGTTCGTGTTCTTCCTGTCTCCTTCTACAACCATACGGGCAAGCTGAATCCTTGCATAGCCTCTGGTTATATATCGCGACTATCTTGACGTGCTTTGATATACAGTGCGTCGATGGTGTCGTACCTCCACGCAAGTACACCAGTGGCTTGGCGAGCCGACCTATGCCGTTCCATTGTCGTTTCATACCGAGGAAGGGAAGCTCGGAACTGATTGAAGATAGTGTGGCTGCCCTCGGATAAGTAATCTCTTGCTGCATCTTCCATACATTCGACCGGCGGTCGTGTAGCTATGTAAATTAGGGTACGTATGCTGTACTACGTATAAGTACGAGTCAGACGAATCTGCGAAACACATATTTCGGGGACAAGCGGGCCAACCGGATGACCGGGGTCCGTTCCGGCTCTTCCTTCGATCCGCGCCTGCTCAGGCGACTCCACCGTCCATGGAATAAAAGCCATCGTCGTCGTCAACGTCGGTAATCCCTTTTTGTACCGCCTCCCCACCATCTAAATGACAAGTACTCTCAGACTCAACACCGGCGCGGAGATTCCCACCATTGGCTACGGTACGCGCACACCCGGAGTTTCTTGGATAACGATGGTGGATCTTACTATCGCTTGCGCAGGAACATGGCAGTCTAAGCCAGAGGACGTGTCGAAGGCCGTGGAATATGCGTTGAAAGAGGCTGGATACCGTCACATTGACTGTGCGTGGGGATACGGCAACGAGAAGGCCGTGGGCGAGGGCATCCGCGCGTCGGGTGTGTCGCGCGAGGATATCTTCGTGCGTGCGCCTAGGTCTTATTCGATCGAGGGGAAGCTGACGATCTTGTCCAGATAACGAGCAAGCTGTGGGGAACGTGGCACAGTCGGGTGGAGCAAGGTCTTGACGAGACGCTGACTGCTCTTGGTGTCGACTACCTCGACCGTGAGTGGCATCATTACGCTCATATCGTGACCATAACTGAATATTTGCATGCGTTTCTCTTCGTTCAGTATACCTCATGCACTGGCCAATTCCGCTGAACCCGAATGGCAATGCACCGCTCATCCCCACTCGCCCAGACGGCACCCGTGACATCGACGAGTCTTGGGACATTCGCGACACCTGGAAGCAGCTTGAGGCCGTGGTGAAGAAAGGTACGTCCGCCTCCCTTTTATCGATCAGATACTAGTCTGACACGGACACTCCAGGCAAAGTCAAGGCAATTGGCGTCTCCAACATGTCGCAGAAGAAGCTCGAAGAGTTCCTTCCCTCCTGCGAGATCACCCCCGCTACGAATCAACTCGAGCTGCACGTCTACAACCCGGACCACGCCCTCGTCGCTTACCTCAAGTCAAAAAAGATCCTCGCGCAGGCTTACTCGCCACTCGGTTCGACGAACTCCCCGCTCATTCAGGACGAGACTGTGGCCGCGATCGCGAAGAAGCACGGGTTCTCTCCTGCAGATGTACTCCTCGGTTGGCTCGGTGAGAACGGACTTCGATCTGTGTTTGATCGTCATATATTCAGTGTGGCGTATGGTCGCAGTCTCCAAGGAGTTGTGCGTGATCACAAGGTCCCTCAATCGCGAGCGGATGTATTCGAACATCCGGGGACCGTTCGTCGCATACAAGGGCTTGACGGAAGAGGACATCAAGACGCTGGACGGTGTTGCCGCGGCCGGGAAGCAGAAGAGGTTCGTCCCCATTCATGTCTAAATACACTATTCGGTCATTCTAACGAGCCGCGCGTGATTCCACCCTCTGGCGCACTAGGCTTATCACGCCGCTGTGGGGTACGTTATTTGGTCAGCTCGACGATATGGACATGCAGCTGATCGGGTTATCTTTCAGGTGTCGACCTTGGCTTTGATAACTGGCCCAAGGCGTAGAACGTAGAGGGCGGATATGAAGGACACGTGGGAGGTGTAACATGTCTGTGAGAGTGGACTTGTGTATGAATGGCAGGCAGAATACGTGAAATCAAAGTGTATTTGAAGTTCTGTATCGTTGGCGCTTTTGCCCGTGAGTTGTAAGGCTGAAAGTGGAAGTTGCAGTTCTTCACGCGGCGGGCGCATATGATTCTGCCGTACGACAGCTGTGGCGCGCGCTGCTGTAAACGGATCTACAGGCTGCAAGAGGCTGCACCGGCAGAATAACACCACTGCGAGGTCCGGCAACCTAGAATACGGTCAATAATCAAGAACGTGCCCCGGCATTGGGAAACTTAGCTAACAGAAGACCCCGGCGTCTCAAAATTCGGCCATGCTCGATTCATTCTGTGTTCTAATGCAACAGAGGACTCGGTATACCGTTGCAGATCTCCGACGTAAGATCCTAAACGCATAAGGTAGTTATCCGCCTCGCCATAGGGGTGCGGTTGGTTGTAAGGAGGTAGAAGAGCCTCAAGGTTGTCGCCGCGCTGTGAGTTGAGGGCTGTTGAGGGCGTCTGTCAGTTCGTGTTGGGTATCTTTTCGGATCGAGGGATGGGATGCCGCATCGTCCCCCTCATGCATAAGGCTGCGGTAACACCCAGAAGAGTAATCGAGATATCTTACTCGGTCCGAAGTTACATTGAGAACGATAGTTCCATTAATTTGCGTGCGGACAGTACGACCACTTCATATTATTCCGCTATGAAGGGGGGAGGTCCGGTGAGCCCTTGCAGAAAGAACAGGACATGACGCGGCCTACGTTAACCACCCGTCCAAGAAGTCAACCCCGACCGTTCGTGCGTTTCGTCATCACTTTAAACGGTGAGAAGAGGAGCCTTAAGTGACAGCGCGTATGACGACGACATCGGCGTCCCGCTCATCGCGGTTTGCATGAGCGTACCGCCGGCCGGAACGCGAGGCATACCGCACGTCGATGTTCGGAGTGACATCAGGACGGTAGGGTTGATAAGTACACGACGCGCCGGTGCTCGTCCGACCCGCTAAGTACGTGCGCCATAGCGGGAGTCCGCTGTGGATGGTACATGCAGGGGATCCAGATCCACGTGCGACGTGCGTGCGCTTGCTGGAAAGCCGATGACCGATGATGTATGGATATCATAGTAGAGGGTGTCATGGGTATCGCGCGGAAGAGTCTGTGGGATGCTCTGATACCTGTTTGACCTGAACAAGACGGCTTCCAGACATGCGAACGACTTGGAGGGACTCCAAAGGAATCGAGAGGTCTTGGATGGCCACATAACCTCCGCGTGCGAGTCATAGGCGTCAGAGATGAGTCCCGGAGGATATCGTAAAGGTTGGGCTTGCCATTGTCGGGGTGGTTCATGCATCATGAGTTGAAGGAGGTCGTCTGTCTGATGTCACACCTACTGGCAGGAGAAGTGACGCTCGGTGACGAGTAATGCCGTCACAGTCACCACAGAGATATGTTTGTTCTGAACCTCTTTGAATTCACTGCACACGCCGACATATGTGCCAGAAGAAAACCTTGTCGTCTTCCTTCCTCCGAAACCCTCTGCCATCTTCCGAGCATCGAAATTCGATTACTCAACTTCGCTCCTCCACGATGCGCGGCAGTTACGGAAGAATCCGATGAACGTTGAACCTAGTCGACTCCGTGCGAACGGCGAACGCATGAGCCTGGACGAGATGATCGCGAAGGTCATCGGCCATTCCTTCATGACCCCCCAATGTACATATGTCAGTCAATCCCATGCAATCATCCCTATCCTCAACCATCTGACATGGTCAGGCGTACACTCTGTCCTAGTGTTGCCAAAGTTCGGTTCAGAACCGCGGTCCGAACCCGAACCGACAGAACCGAACCGACAGTTCGGTCCGGTTCCGGTTCTGGTTCTGGCTTTCGGCCGTCGGTTCAGGTTCGGGTTCGGGCCGGGGAAGAACCGACAGAACCGGCCCGAACCGTGGTTCAGCTGTGCAAGGATACATGGCCACGTACCAACTTTCTGTCGTCCTCCATCCACCCCCGTCCTTTCCCTTCCCCACCCTCGTCCCCTGCCCTCGTCCTCCGCCCTCATCTCCCGCCGCTACGTTCGCTCCCCGCCGCCCTTGGTTTCCACCCTTGTCTGCTGCCTGCTTCCGCCCTCGTCCGCTGCCTGCTTCCACCCTCATCCGCCGCCCGCCCGCTTCCATCCTCGTCCACCCTCGTCCGCCGCCCTCGTCCGCCGCCCTCGTCCGCCGCCCTCGTCCGCCGCCCTCGTCCGCCGCCCTCGTCCGCCCTCATCCACTTCCGCAAAATCCTCTCAGCCCTCCGCAAACGCTGTGCCCCCCTGCGCAACGCCTACATCAACGCCCTCCTCGCGCGTCTCGCCGACCCGCCTCCGTCCAGCGCCCTCCCAGACCTCGCCAAGCTCATCGTCAACACTGTGTGCAACATCCTCTAGCTCGCAGACGCGGTGAAGGACGACCTGTCCCAGTTCGTCATGGGCGCAATGAGCGAGGCGCAGCTGCGGGCGACCATCCCGTGACCAGGTGCGCAAGGGCGAGCGCGCGCTCATACTCGACCTGTGGCGCTCGACATCCCTCAAGGCCATCATCGCCGAGTGGACGGCCCAGCTAGCGACGCCCTACTCCGGCGTGGCGAACGCGGGGGATCACGTGTGGATCGTACGGCTTATACAAGCCCTGGGTGCAACGACCCCTGTCGCATGTGTTGAATATGAGATTCACACTCTAGACGGTTGGATAGCCTAGTGGTAAGGCATCCCAGTACTGTAGGGAGGACCTGGGTTCGAATCCTGGTCTGACCAGGTTTTATGTGTTTCATCAGCATGCCCTATGCCCACCAAACCCGTGCCCTCATCGGGCGACGATGCGGAGCCGCCTCCCGCGCTCCCAAACGTACTCCCACCACCATTTTTCTTCTCCATGCCCGAGCTCGAGTACATCCAGAATCTCCTGCAAGCCCTCGTCATCACTGCCTCTCTTCTTGCTCTCCTGCCCCCTGTTAAGGACGGTCCTTATCACGTGACAAGCGGCTCAGGCTACAGTACTCTTACGCGTGAGAGGTGGGATCAGGTGATCCCGACGTCTCGGTTATACGAAGGTGAAGGTCGATAAGCGAAGCAGTAAGTCTTCACGGAAGACTTAGGCGAGCTTATCAACTTAGTTTGCTTGGGATTCTCTTTAGCGTTTAGAGGAGGAGGTTCTTATTAGAACAGTCCTGTATTTACAAAGAGAACGAGCTGGGGAATGGCTCGTTCGATGGGCCTCCTTTTATAAGAAAGGAGGTCGAGTAAATATATGTACATCGAGCAACGGTCGTATCGAGTATCTACGGGAACGAGACTGTGGCACCGTCGGGGCTATGCCGTTGAGACGGTGACGATCTGTGGCACTGCTGTTGAGACGGTGACGATCTGTGGCACTGTCGTCGTTGTGTGGTTGAGACGGTTACGAACTGGGGGCACCGTCGTAACCCGTCGTTTAGCAACGTCCTTCCTAGTAAGGAAATGGAAACTGGAGTACCTTGGACAAGTTGTAACACTATCCCCCTCTCTAGAATCTACGTCCTGTAGATTCCTGAATCGAAGAGGTTCTAGAGGGATGTCTTGAACGTGTTGTCGATCGTTCGTTCTTCGCCTTGGAGAAGGAATATAGTCGATGCGACGAAGGTGAGGATCGTGATTCCTACGATGATGCTGAATGGGGATGAGCCAGCGTGGGGTGGGCGTATCGAAAATCGCGAGATCGGGTGATTGTGCTGATTGCATCATGCTTCTGGGTTTGTCGTTTTCTGATGTTCACTCTTTATATCCTTGCCCGGACCTCAACAATAGAATTCTATTCTATCGCTTTAACAACGCCTCTACTACTTTCAGGTCCTCCTCGTCTATCGTAGTAGCCCCTAACCGATGTCCTATCCTTGCCGTCGTCGCGTGATCCGGGCTCTTGAACCGAGGCCCGCGTTTTCGGAAGAGTCCCTTGATGCCGCATCTTCCCTTCGACTCCTGCATGGCTTCTTCGTCTAGGCTTCTCGGCCTCTTCATGGCGTGAGCGACGTCCGGACGGCTTAGGAGTTCCGTGACTCGTTTGAGATGACGAAGGAGTTCTTCGTCTTGTGGGTCGGGCGTAGGAGTGCGCGAGAGGACGGGCGAGGGAGGAGGAGTGGTAGGGGGAGTGTGGTTGGTGGTGGAGAGGTTGCGCGATGAGGAGGTGAGGGTGGAAGACATTTGGTTGGTGTGGGTGGTGCGAGTGGGTTTGTTTAGACGATGTCTGAGGATGTTGTGGTCTTTGTAGCTTTCCTTTTTATCCTTACGATGCGGAGGGGCAATGATGTAATCATTGCCAGCAATCGTAAGCGATGATTCGTACATAATCAAAACTGAGTCGTAAGCAGGCGACGCGTCCAGCGCGTCGCGGGGAGAATATCAAGCGTTTCGCCTTCCTCATAGCGATAGAAAACCGGTATAGTAGAGAAGTCCGAGGAAAATATGCGTGCGGATGAGGGCGCAGTCCATGATCAGTCCGAGAAGTATCGTGACAATAGATGCGAGAGTGTAACGATGGGGGAGAGAGAAAGTCCGAGTGCATGATGATGGGTAAAGTCTGTCCGTGCGCTTACCAGGGTTCCGGCCAGTGATCCTTCAACTCCTCCGCTTCCTGTAAGTCCCAATCTTCTTCCTTCCAGAAGAGATCGTCGACGCGCCAGGAGTGATTGAAGCGCGAGGGGGGTTCTCGCTGAGTGCGGAGCATTGCGTCCTCCCAGTACAGCCACTGCTCAGTGGCGTGTTGGGCGGCTTCGTGCGTCAGGCTCTCACGTCGTGTGAGGAATCCCAGAAGCTGCCTGTGGGCGCGGGCGGTAGCGTCGGTACGTCGGAGGTGGGGGTGGGACATCAGTGTTCCTGGACCGTAACTGATATCCGGACGGCTCGGGCGAGGGTGAGGAAGAGGAGTCTGTGGTTGGAGGGGATAGCAGGACCGAGATCGGGGGAAGTGAGGGGGAGCGTCCTTGCGACGGGGACAATCTCGGCGGAGATGGCCTCGCTTGCCACATTTCCAGCAGCGTTTCCGCGGCTTCGAGGGAATTGCGTCCCACTTCTCTTGCGTCCACGTGGTCGGCTCGTTGCTCCACTGGTCCGAGGGGTTCTCGGCCGTTTCTTCCGCTTTGTCCGCCGAACTGTCCGATTCGTTCGCTGAACTGTCCGACTCGTCCGTTAGGTTGAGTTCCTGTCTCCGGCGAGCGCGGTCTTCCATCATCCGATCGACTATCTTCTGGAGCTCTTTGAAGTTCTTCCTCACCCGATGCATCGGGGAGTCTGAGCTCTCTGATTCGCTTGAACGGTCTTCCGTCGGGGTCGACAGAATCATGTTTACGTCGCTGTGCGGTGACTCGGGGATCTTGGGTGACGGGATCTCGAGCGTGGTCGGGGTGCGGACGTAGGAATGAGGGATAGGGGGCGGGGCTTCCGTGCCACGGCATGGGAGCGTCGCCAGCAGATAGTGGGAATGGAGTTGGCGGTCTAGGCACGGCGGGCAGCCGAGAAGATGTCCTAGGTATCGGTCGCGGACTGCTGGTCGGTCGTCCGGTCGGTTGTCCGAGCTCTGGAAGGACCAGGGGCTGTCCCGATAGCTCTCCTGGCAGGGGCTGTCTGAACAGCTCTCCGGGTACTCCGTTTCGAGCGACGGGAGGCTGGATGGGGTTAATGTGGGTGAGGCCGGGGACGGGTATGGATCCCGGCGGGGTGGGAGCGGTGACGGGTCGTGGAGGGGCGTTAGGAAGGAACGGGGGTCTGGCGAGGGCGGACGCGATGGGATCGGGTCGAACAGTATAGCCCGGGGAGATGTGATGTCCATGGAAGATGAGGTCGATGTCGGGGCCGTCGCGTGACGACATATGGGGAACTCCGGTAGTTTCCATTCGTCTGCGGAGGATTTCTCCTTCGTAGGCAGCGCGGAAGGTGTGTCTTTCCCAGTTGAGCCAGTTGACTCTGTGTCCGACTTCAGTAAGGAATCTCCGGAGCTCTGCGACGTTGAGTACAGCCGCTGCGCTAGCTTCCGGAATCGTCGAAGAAGCTTGACCTCTCGCTTTTCCATCTCGGTCGAGAGCGTCAGGTACCTCGAGTCTAGTTGGCGGAGTTCTCCGTCGAGCATCTTGATGTGGTTCTTCAGGATGTCCTGGACGTCGGCTGACTCCCTCCTGAGGTCGTCGATCCGCTGTCTGGCCTGCTCGAGTGCTACTCCGGCTATCATGCGGGCTATCTGACTCTCGAGTATCGGGGAATCGGGCGTTGGGGCTTCCGCTGCTCCGGGCCATGGGGATTGCATTAGCACCTGTGAGGAATCCGGGTGCTTCAGTTAGGGTTCTTCTGTGTGCTTCTAAGCGGCTTACCCCTTGCTCTTCCGTCTGTTCTTCCGTCTGGTCCTGACCTAGGCGGAGAAGGTAGTGACTTAATTGCAAGGATTGCTGCTGATCGAGCGATGAAGCAGTCTCCGCAGAGGGCGCGTTCCTGTTGAGAGTGGTGAACTCGGTTGCAGATGAGGCGGAGGTGGTCGACATTGCTAGATGAGACGATCGGATTGGTGGAGGAAGTGTTGGCTGCGTTTGGGGTGGTGGACATTGGTGATCTGTCTTGTTGAACCCGTAGGGTTTTTATCCCCCCCTTGTTGGCAGTGCATTCGCCTGAATGCCGTTGAGTCTCACTAATGTCTTACTTTCGTCTTGCGTTTCTTTCGTCTCGTTGGTCTTTGTTCTTGCTGTGTTGCGTCGGTTTCGTCACGATCAGTGGCTTCTGTGTTGGTATCTCTGATTGGCTGTGGTGGCAACTTCGGTGCCTTGGGGTTATTTCGATGGAACTCTGTGATCGCATCTTTTGATCCTTCGAGATTAGATGCTGGTTCCCATGTGTTACCGGAATCTGGGTAGCCTTTCCATTTACGAAATAATGTAATGGTTCGGAATATCGTTTGTCTAGTTTCGAGGCTATTATTGTTTCTAGTTCATAGAGTTCTTCATCGTTTACTAGTTCCGGAGGCGGTTTTTCGTAAGCTTCTCCATATTGTTCTGTTTCTTTGAACGGAATTAATAGTGCCGCGTGAAATACCGGATGTATTTTCCACTTCGCCGGTAGTTCTAAGCGATAGGTTACTGGTCCTATTACTTTTTCGATTTTGAATGGGCCGAATCGCTTTGGTGCTAGTTTAGTTTTTGGGTATACCGTGTTAAGATTTTTTCCGTCTAACCATACTTGGTCACCCTGTTTGAGTTGATCTCGCAGTGTGAACGTTTGATCATGCTGCATTTTCATTAATTTGGCAGCTATTTCCAGACTTGCTTCTGCGTTGTCCCATGCGTCCTTTGTCAAGAACGACCGACTAAGGAATGCATCCAATAGCCTTCTAAGTCGCGACACAGGCAGTGGCTCAGAGGAAGGGGGAATCAGGGAACAAAGGGAGAACAGTACATTGCACTCTGAGCCGGTAAAGACTAGGAGGAAAGACTAAGGAACTAGATACATGCAGGCCAGCTATATATACTAGGGAGGGGATGTGCACAGACCAAGGGGAACATCAGCGATGCCATCAAAGGGGATTGATCCACAGGTGTGAGATCAGATAGCGTGAGAAAGCAAGGAAAAGCGGAGCAAAAGGGCGAACCGTGACATCCTTAAAGTTCTTTATTCTTTCTTCGGCTGTCGGTATTCGCGGATCGGTTGGTATTGCCGGGTTAAAAACCGGTTGATACCCGTGTAGGAGTTCAAATGGGGAAGCTTTTGTAGCTGAATGTTGTCTTATATTGTGTGCAAATTCTGCTTTTGGTAGAAGTTTTGCCCAATTCGTTTGATCTCCGTTGCAGAATGCTCGAAGATATTGTTCTAATTCTTGATTCACTCTTTCTGTTTCGCCATCCGTTTGGGGATGATACGCTGTACTGAGCGACGAGATAACTCCGAGGCTTTCGCAGATGGATTGGAATACTTTGGATGCGAATTGAGGGCCTCTGTCCGATATCATTCTTTTCCATAGCCCAAATCGTCTGTAAACATTGTCGATCAGAAGATCAGCTGTTTCTTCTGCGTTGATCGTCTTTAGGCACGGCGTGAATACTGCGGTTTTGGTGAACCTGTCGACGACTACGTTGATCGAATCGAATCCGTTGGAGATCGGAAGATCTGTAATAAAATCTGATGTGATTGTTTCCCATGGTCGTTCTGGTATTTCCGTAGGTTGTAATGGATGTTTTGCCGGATGTGTGACATTCTTTGTTGACTGGCATACGGGACATCCTTGAACATAACCTTTTACGAAGGAAATCATCTTTGGCCACCAAAAGTTTCTTTGTACCAGCTCCAGAGTTTTCATTTCGCCTGGATGTCCAATCGTTTCCAGATCATGATGCGATTTTAGGATCATGCGTCTAAGTTCGAGATTCTGTGGCACATAGATCTTTCCTTTTCTGATGATCAGATCGTTCTCGAAGTTCCAATCTTCAATTCCTTTTGCGAGGGTGCGTGGTCCCGATCTTTTGATTGTATCTAATGCTGTCCAAACTTCATCATCTAGGTGTGAGAAGTTTCTTAGTTCTTTGAGAAGTTCTTTGTCTCCGACTGCTTCGACTGTTCCTCTTCCGGTGGCTCTAGCCCTGAAAACCGAAGGGTGAAGCAGGATGCGGTCGTCGTTGTCTGGAATGTCTTCCTTATGATCTGGTCTTCTAGAAAGTCCATCTGCCTTGTTTGTACTTCCTGGTTTGTGTACCAAGGTGTAGTCGAAACGGGACAGATACAAGCTCCATCGTGCTTGTCGTCGATTGAGTTTCTGAGCTGTTGTGAAGTATTCTAGATTTTTATGATCTGTCCAGATTTCGACTTTGTGGTTCGCTCCTTCTAGATAGTGTCGCCAGTGTTCTAAGGCTTTCACTACTCCTAAGAGTTCTTTGTCGTATATCTCGTAATTCTGTTCCGCGGGAGATAGTGATTTGGATAGGTACGCGACCGGATGCCATCTTTCGATCTCATCTGGCTGCGATAGGATAGCTCCGTACGCAAAATCGGAGGCGTCACTCTCTATGCGGAATGGTTTATTTTCATCGGGCATGACTAAGATTGGGGACGATGTGAATTCTCGTTTCAGTCTTTCGAAGGTACGTTCACATTCGGCCGTCCAGTTCCATTCGTGGTCTTTCTTTGTGAGCTGGAATAGGGGTCTGGCGATCTTAGAATAGTCTTTGATGAAGCGTCGATAGAAATTTCCAAATCCGAGGAATGATTGAACTTCTTTTACTTTCCTCGGTGTGGGCCATTCGGCTAGCCCTTGGACTTTGACCGGGTCCATCTGTACCTTGTTGTGCGTGATTATCACGCCTAGGTATTCAATCGATGGTTGTTCGAAGAAGCACTTCTCTGGTTTCAGGAATAGATCGTTTCGTTCTAGAAGTTGGAGGGCTTCTTTCATCAGTTTCCTATGTTCGTCGAGTGTTTCTGTAAATATCAATATGTCATCCATATAGACCACCATTTTTCCTGTGTCTATTAATTCTTTGAACAGTGCGTTCATCATTGCTTGGAATGTTGCGGGTGAGTTGGTTAGTCCGAAGAACATTACCATTGGTTCGAAAAGGCCTCTATTTGTTTTGAACGCAGCTTTCCATTGGTCTCCTTCTTTGATCCGAACATTGTTGTATCCCCATCGGAGATCGAGCTTTGAGAAGATCTTAGCGCCTTTTAATTTGTCGATGAGATCTGAGATGAGCGGTATCGGGTATTCATTTTTGACCGTGATCGAGTTAAGATAGCGATAGTCCTGCACTGGTCGAAGAGATCCGTCTTTCTTCTTGATAAAGAAGAACGGCGATGATATCTCTGATTTTGATTCTCGGATGTACCCTTTTCGTAGATGTTCATCTATGAATGTGTCCAGTTCCTTCCGTTCTGGTACCGTCATTGGGTACACTTTGCAATTTCGAGGTTTCCATCCTTCAGTCAGGTCTATCGCGTGATCCCAAGGTCTGCTGATTGGAAAGCGTTCCGACGCTTTCTTTTCGAACACCTTCTGATACTGTTTGTAACTAGATGGAATCATCTCATCGAGTGTCTTCTTCTTCTCTCCTATGGCCGCTCTTTCTGCGAGTTCTTGTGCCTTGGTTGCTCTTGCTGTTATCCAAATACCGGGTTCGTTTGTTTCTTCTGCAATCGGCATTGTTTCTACGTCAGTCTTTCCATGGAACGTTCTGATCGTCTTGATCTCGATGAGATCGGAATCGATTTCAGAATCTTCTTGTTCCTCTATCATTGTGTGATAGTTTGCCTTCTGTTCTTCGAATGATGGTAGAAAGGGTTCGTCCTTTCCTTGGACGGTCATTGTTTTACTCGTAGTGGAGCACGTACCTGGACATGTCTGCAGTGTAATCTGTCTCTTTCTCCAATCGATGCTAGGGTTGTGTTTTTTAAGCCAAGGGGTTCCTAAGATTACTTCGTCTCCTCCTAGGGCTGTGACAAATAGTCCTAGGCTTTCGCGGTGAATTTCTCCGTTGATTCCTTCCATCGTCATCGGAAGGTATACCTTTTGTTTGATCTCTCCCAGAGTGTTTCGAGATCCGTCGACGTTGTATATCGGTATCGGTTTCTTAAGTTGGATCAGATTCATCTTGTGTCTTCGTACGAAATCTGGATGGATCAGAGTGCTGCTTGCTCCGCTATCCAATAGCGCTTTTGCTGCGGCTTTACGGAACTTTCCATGAAACATAACAGGTATATGAATTGATGGAGCGTGCGTTGCTCCGTCTTGGTACGACCTTATATACACTGTTCTATTTACGTCATCTCCTGTTTCCTGCACAGGAGATTGATTTGAAAAGTTCATTGTCTGTGTCCTTTCAACAGCCGCGGTTGAAGGACAATTCAAAAACCCTGATTGTCTTTGAACATGTTGGCAGTGCGCGCGAATGTTTCACTGTCCATCTTGTTCACAAGCTTGGTGATCTGATCAATCGGGGATTCTTCTTCTGTTAGATTCGTCGTTCGTGCATTGATCGTCGTTTGTGTACGTTTCTCTGGGCAGTTCCTGGAGATGTGTCCTGGCTTCCGGCAGTAGAAGCATGATCCTGACTTCTGGAGTTCGGTACGTTCTTGCGGGGTAAGGCGTCTGAAGTTTCGGCCGCTGTTTCCGGTCTGAGTGGCTCTGGCGGTGGTAACGTTCCCTTTATTCCCGTTTCCTCTTCGGAATGGAACGTACACCTGTGGTTTCTTGTATAGGAGGGTGAGGTCGCTAGTTGGGTTCATTGGTCTCGTATAATGCCGTTGGAATGCTTGAGCTTCTCGCCAGTTATTATCGATGCGCAGTGCAAGTGCATACCATTCGTCGATATCGTTCGAGATGTGATCTCTCTTGAGGATCTCGACTACTATGTCGTTGCGCAGTCCTCTCTTGAATTGGTCGATCAATGCTTTATGATCGTAACCGGCTTCCATAGCATAGTCTCTAAAGACCGTGATGTAATCTTTGGTTTCCATAGTGCCTTGTTCCAGGCGCTGTATGTTGAATCTAGCGTCTCTTCCGGGGTCTATTTCTCCAAAGGTTTCTAAGAAATAGTCGCGGAATCTCGTCCATGGAAGATGTATTTCCGGATCTATGCCTTGATCTCGTATCTTATCGATTTTACTTATCAAGAGGGACGCCCAGTGAAGGGCAGGTCCATCGGTGAGATGCGAGAGTACAAAGGTTATCTTACGCATGTTGGTTTTGTATGCGTTGGGGAATGCTATGAAGCGAAGTACGCATTGTTCGATGAACTTTGCTGCCTTCGCTCGGTCTCTTCCGTCGTATACTCCTAGTGCGTTCAGTTTGAATCCTTTGTCTTTGTCTTCGGGTTTAGATCCGATTGTTCCTGTTCCTCCTGGCGGTGAATGCCACGGTGGATGTCTCGGTCCTTCCGGAAGGTCTGCGGTTGCTCCTCTTCCGAATACATAGTCCTGAACCTTTTTTCCTTTCTCATTATCAGCCGATCGGTCGGAATGTGTTGATGGTTGCGGCGATGGTACTTTCCATCCTCTTGGTTCGCCTAAACTGAATCCTATGGGGAATCGAGCCTTATGTCCCGGTTTCGCGGGATCGGCTGGTGTTGGAGTTGCAGGCGTCTGGAGCGGTATATTAGTTTCTCCAGGGGGGACATTGCTAAGTGTGGCGGCGGGGTTGGGTATCGAGGTGGTAGCGTCTCCCATTGTCGTGACGTTCCCTGGTCTTCCGAATAGATTTCCTTGTCTTCCTTTTCTGGTTTCGAAGATATCTTTGTCTGATTTAACTGATGGAGATCTTGTTGATTCTTCTGTATGTTTTTCCGCTTCTGTTGCGCTCGCTGGGCTGCTTTCTCGACTTCCTCCGGAATCGGACTTAATTTGGGGGCTTGATACAGTTCTCTTAGGTTCTGGCGCGGTTTCTTCTGGAGGCTGTGTACTTGCTGCGGGTTCTTGAGGATGCTGGAGTTCGGTTTGAGGGTTCTGTGGTTCGGCTGTCGTATCGGTTGTGTCGGTATCGGGATCAAATTCCCAGTAGTCCTTAATATTCCCGGTGTAAGGTTTCTCTTCGACTTTCTGTGCGTCCGGGTGTTTCCAGAGTTCTTCTGATGAGAGGGGCCCGATATGAGGTCTTGAATAATCTGGGCGCTTCCAATGTGAGTTGTCGTAGGTTCCGTCTTCCCTTTCTCTTTTGGATCTATCTTTGAAGTATTCTGCTGCTGGAGGAAGGTTGTATCTGTATATGGGCGGGTTCCACTGGTATGCGTATGTTCCTTTGCTTTCTTTCGCGACGAGGGTTCCATCGTAGTAGAAAAGGAGATGATAGGGGTCAAATGTCCAGCGATGATCTTCGTTTCCGTTAGGGAAGTCTCGACTGCAGTTTGATTGGAGTTGAGGGATCTCAAAATCTGATGGTCTTTTTTCAGCGGGTTGTTCCGCTGACTCCGTGGTGGATGTTTCGTTTGACGCTCTGCGCCAAACTGTAGGGTGAGCTAGTGTAGAGGAGAGCTCGTTCTAGTGTTAAGGACGGTCCTTATCACGTGACAAGCGGCTCAGGCTACAGTACTCGTGTGGATGAGAGGTGGGATCAGGTGATCCAGACGTCTCGGCTATACGAAGTTAGAGGTCGATAAGCGAAGCAGTAAGTCTTCACAGAAGACTTAGGCGAGCTTTCGACTTAGTTACTTTATGCTCTCTTTAGTAGTTTTAAGAGGAGGTTCTATTTAGAACAGTCCTGTATTTACAAAGAGAACGAGCTGGGGAATGGCTCGTTCGATGAGCCTCCTTTTATAAGAAAGGAGGTCGAGTAAATATATGTACATTGGGCGACGGTCGCATCAAGTATCTACGGGGATAAGACTGTGGCACCGTCGCGGCTATGCCGTTGAGACGGTGACGATCTGTGGCACTGTCGTCGGGATGGTGACGATCTGTGGCACTGTCGTCGTCGCGTCGTTGAGACGGTTACGAACTGGGGCACAGTCGTAGTCCGTCGTTCAGCGACGTCCTTCCTAATAAGGCAATGGAAAATGAAGTACCTTGGACAAGTTGTAACACCGACGCACCATGAATAATGACTCCCTCCCCACCAATCACCTCGATGCCTCTGACCATTCCACGGAGTCTAGCGGCATGCAACTCGCCGATGGTGTATGCCTTGCCCAGTCACGTTCTCCCTCTCCCCCTCTGGCCACATCCCTCACGAGCGACCCCGACCCCTACGCACCAGCGCGCATCCTCGACACCCGCATATGCTTGAACAACCCGCCGACTAGCGACATCATCTACAACCCTATCGTCACCTTGCAGTTAGCCCGTCGCTCCAACGCTACCCCGTCTATGCCGCAATACGACCTACAGGATGCCAGAGCGCCCGTCCGTGCCACGACGATCGCCAGGTTGGTCAAGGACAATGTCTCCCACCCACACTGGTTGGCGGCCAACGGGATCCTGAACCAAGGGTGGGCCCCTGACCCATTCAAGGGTCCCTCGGAGGTGAATGGGGTATGGATCATTGAAGGGAAGGCGCAACAGGTTGGCCCCTCAATGCTGGTGGAGGCGGCAACGGAGACGGGATATCGCTACTACGCGACGGTGGGCGAGTGTCTAGGGAGCGACGGCCAGAGCACCATCTACGTGGGATGGGTACGCAACCACGCCTACGCCCGTACGTCACCCCTCCCCTCGTGCCAAACTCGTGCTGACCCGCACAGCGATGATAGTCTTTATTATCTGCAACGTCAACTGGGCCCTCCCGCTTAGCCCAAAAATTCCTACTTCTTCCTCCATCGCTGCGGACTGGTATTGGGTGTTCAACCTCCGCCTCGGCACCCTCATCGCCCCTCCCTCTCTCGTCGCCAAGAACATCGCTCGCATCGTGGACGCCCACCTTCCTGCCATGTTGCACCATGTTGTAGGGCATGAAGGTTACTCCGTCTTTGTATTCCCCGAGTGGGGAAACCTGACACCTATGCTGACAGAGGAGCCCTGGGGGCCGCTTAGCGACGTGGTGGAGTATCTGGCCCACGCGCGCCATGCCATCTATCCGTTCTCCTACTCAGCAGTAGAGCAGTCGCTCTACAAGCTGATTGCGGAGGCGCGCGAGGTGTCGGCTTACCAGATCTCGCACGAGGTGCAGGAAAGGGCCGCAGCCATAGAGAAATGGCGGAGTGAAGGGTTATACTTACGCCAGTAAGTGAGAGCAGCTAGGCTAGTGGGAAGACGGTCGTCTTCCTGCTGTTACCTGCACATTCTCCACTTCACTTTTTCTATTGCCCTCCATGTTGTCACAGGTTATCTTGTATCGCCCCGTCGGAATGACCCGTTACCTTTGTCCTACCTATGCCGCTTGTCTCCCATTCCCCACGTTGCTTACCATTGTCTTCCCGTTCTGATATCCCTTGGTCTCCGCTATCGCTACTATCACCACCCCCCCTTCTCCATGATATGTTCCTAAACGCCTGCCTGTACGTATACCTGCATGATGATTGTTGATCCCCCTCTTTACCTGTTATCTCTACCTATTCTATCCAGAGCTACAGCAATCCGTCCCTCAAGTCCTCCTAGCCCAAAGTGACACAGTCGTGCTGACTGTGCGCTCAGTCATCCGATCAATGCACAGTCAAGTGACTGTGCACTCAGTCATCCATGACAGAATGCACAGTCACTAGACAGAATGCACAGTTCATTGACTGTGCGCACAGTCCATTGCACAGTCGATCCAATGCATGAACAAACAAAGGGCAAAGAGGTATTTAAGGAGAGCTGAGTGGAAGAGAAAAGAGAGAGACTGCCACCGAGACAGACCCCACATACACGCCCTACTGTAAAGCTTACTGTAGCTTACTCTAGAAACCCCAGCCCACTGTTCTCATACACCTTGTAGCTACTTACTGTAGTACCTACTCCGTGTCACGAATAAACGCATAACCCCCAATGCTTCTCTCATAAGTTTCGTTTAGACCACCCAGAGTGGTGTCTAGCGTTGCTCCTCCTACCTCCCCCCCCCTCACACACACCCCTGAAGGCGTAGTACTCAGGCTTCTGACGTTGTGCGAGCAACCACGAACCTTGTAGACGCTTACAACAACCTCACTCGAACACCTAGGAAAATCCGGGAAAGAGGAAAACCCGATTGACTTAGTTTCGAAAAGACCTTAACCCCCTTTTCGCTTGACAGTGCATGGTCGTGTCTCACCGACATGCCACCTATACTCCCTCACTTGCTCGGCTCCCACCACCGGTCACCGTGCCTTCATCGCCGCCCATGTCGCTGATGTCGAGACATGGCACCGCCGTCTGGGCCATGCCAGTGCTCAGACTGTTGTCAGCATGGCACGCAGCGGTGTTGCCGACGGTATGCCAGTTGACCTCTCTCATCTGCCCCCTAAATGTGACGCTTGCGTTCTTGGGAAACAGATCCGCTTGTCAGTACCAAAAGTGCGGGAGGGTCCTCGGGCTACTAAGCGGTTGGAGCGGGTGTTCATCGACCTGTGTGGTCCGATGTCGGTCGTGTCTCGGTCAGGGAAGCTGTACTCCATGAACATAATAGATGATTGCACCAGTCACCCTTGGAGCATCTCCCTGAAACGGAAGTCGGACGCATTTGAGGCGCTTGTAGCGTGGGTGCTCTCTGTCACTGCACAGACCGGAGAAAAACCCGGGACCATCGTCACCGACAACGGCGAACTCAACTCACAACAGACACGCGATTGGTGTCGGGAGCAGGGGATCAATCATGTCTTCACCGCACCGTATACATCCGCGCAGAATGGTCGTGCTGAACGCCTGCATCGGACCATCATGGGAAAAGCGCGGGCGATGCGTCTCGCGTGCAACGCACCTATGCACCTCTGGGACGAGTTCACCGAGACCGCCGCTTACCTTTCCACCCTCACTGCCTCTGTGTCTCTAGGGGGTCACACGACGTTTGAGGCGTGGCATGGCTGAAAACCTTCTCTCTCTCATCTCCGCGAGATTGGTTGCCAGGTGTTCATGCTCGTCCTTGGACATAACCCAAAGATTCGCCATCACTCTATTCCTGGCATCATGATTGGCTACGCCCCACGGTCAAAGGCATATCGTATATGGGATCCAGCCACTTGGCGCGTCCACACTACCTTTCATGTTTCATTTGTTGAACATCTGGACGCTTTGCCCCTCAGCCTCTACCCTGGTCAGACCGCCGGTTCGGCCATGGGTTCATCTCCGCCATCTTGGGACACCCCCGGAAATGCCGACACTGTCGACGATCCCCCACCCGCGGAATTCCCTCTCGGCCCCTTTTTGGGACCCCCGTCGCCTGCTCCTTGTGGCTTGGAGCCGTTGTCTTCTCCCATTCCTGCTAGACCTCCAAGTCCGTCGCCGGTTCGCCTGCCTGCCGCTCTGCTTTCCCCCGATACCACTTCACTCTCGCGGCTGCCATCGCCGGCGCTTTCTTCACTCTTGCCACTACCGTCGCCGGCACTTTCACCCCCTCCCCCACCTGCGGCTCCGCCTCCGGTGCTTCGCCGCTCTGGACGCGTGCCGACTGTCGTCTCCCGTGTTGTCACCCGGGACGGGTTGGCGCCCAGCTCTCGACTGCAGCAGGTCCTAGAGGAGAATGCGGCAGCTGCGCTGCGCCGCCAGGAGGAGCGCGATGCGCACCGGGATGACACTGCGACTGCATTCCTTGCTGAGTTTGCACCTCTGCGCGAGACCCATGACCTCTTTCCTCTCACCCTCGACGTCTCGACGACGGTTTCACCGGTCCTTGACATCTTGGCTGCTCTGGATGATGGGTCTCTGGATGTGGAGACTTCTGACGACCCAACGTGGGGGGAGGCCATGCAGTCTCCTGAGCGGGAGCTTTGGATCGCTGGCGGCCGGGATGAGATCAAGAGTCTGCAGGATCTACAGGTTTTTGCTCTCGTTCCCCGGACCGCGGTTCCTCGTGAGCAGCGCCCTTTGAAGGGGAAGCTTGTCTGCCGTCGGAAGCGGGACGACCTTGGCACGGTGACTCGCCACAAGGTCCGGTACGTTGCAAAGGGATACGAGCAATGTTACGGCATCGACTATGAGAAGACGTCCGCCCCAACCGCCCGACTTGAGTCCTTCCGAGCTATCATGCACATCGCTGCATCTCAGGACTGGGATCTTCAGCAGTTCGATATCAAGACCGCCTTCCTTCACGGTGTTCTCCCTGAGGAGGAGACGATGTACATGGAGCAGCCGCCTGGGTTTGCAGAGGTCGGAAAAGAGGACTGGGTTTGGAAGCTCATGAAGGGGATCTACGGAATGAAGCAGGCTAGCCGCATCTGGAACAAGACGTTCCATGAAGCCCTCTCGTCATGGGGGTTCGAGCGGCTGCTGTCACGGATCGCTCCATTTCTCTCTTCGTTTGCAGACCTCGTACACGCGACGCGTCACGGCACATGACTTTCCCTTGCATCACATGCTTCAACGACGTCATTGCCTGGACTTCCGAGCGGGGTTCCGCATCCTTATCTATGACATCATTGCTCCGGACCTTTGTCCTCCGCCCCATGACTCCTTTGTTATTGTTCCCCCCGCTCGCACCACTATTGCATCGCATCGCACCATCGTACCCACTTGTATATAAGGACAGTGTTTCTCTTCCCTTTTCCCTAGACTGTCCATCTCGTCATACGGTACTGTAGCGCACATTGCACTACCCTAGACCCCGGCACTCTCGAATCTATTTTCTTCTCGCTCCTCCCATCGACGCGACTTAGGCGGTTCATCGGTCTCATAAACTGCGTTTCTGACAGCTGCCCTGTGAGTGGTGCGTGTATCGCCACGAATCTGCGACTGGTACGATTATGTTCGCCATTCATGTTGACAACATCATCTCGGCCGCAAGCTCGGTCAAAGAGCAGGATCGCTTCAAGATCCTCCTTCGTTCTCGATGGGATATCTCCGACCTTGGTCCCGCGAAGTTCGCCCTTGGTATCGCCATCGCCCGCGACCGCCCTGACCGCACCATTTCCCTCTCTCAGACTGCGCTCATTGACAGGATCATCACCACCTTTGGGCAAGAGGCCGCCCACCCGGCCAACACACCTATGATTGCGGGCAACAGACTCACACGCCCCGACAAGCGTCTCCCCCTCTCTCGGGACGACGATGAATGGATTGCCCGCACACCTTATCGCTCCCTCGTTGGCCACCTCATGTATGTCGCCGTGGCCACCCGTCCGGACATTGCTTTTGCTGTGAGCCGCTTGGCAACCTTCCTGGACTGCTATCGCCCGGAGCACTGGCTCGCTGCTGTCCAACGGAGCTCGAACGATCACGTGGTGGGATACGTACTTACGCGTCTCCCGCCTTTCCTCTCCCCTCACTGTCTGTGATTACAATGCTGAGGGTGAGTACCTTCCACATCACGTACCAGTACCTTAAACTCACCATACTTTAGGATCTCGGTACAGGTACGCTGATATAATAGACCGTCTGTGATTACAACGCTGAGGGATCTCGGTACAGTTTCTAACACATACCATTTCTAGTCTCGCCTCTCCACTCCCCAAACGGGCGGCGTGCCCAGGCTCGCATATCTCGTGGATTATTTCAGAAGCAAAACCTGCAAGCGTACGCCTGCCAGAAAACCACCGCAAGGCCGGCGAGTGATGCTCATTGGCGCGCCCAACCCTAGATCTCGCCCAAAATCAAAGTTCGCGCAATTGATGCGGCGGCGGGCCCGCGCAGGGGTGTTCGCCGCGGCCCTCATTCGAGGGAAGCGCGATGTCACGCCACATGCGTACTGTAATGTATGCATGCATGTATGTAGTGTTGCCGCTGGGCTCGGGCTAAGCCCAGGCCCATTTCGGTGGGTTGGGCTGGGTTGACGACCCAGTGGAGCTGGGCTGGCTGGGCTTTGATGCCATTGCGTCATTTGCTGACAAATTGCTGTTTCAGGACGTGACAGGCGAGTGACGGGCGTCTTCGCTTCAATCGATCAGGTGACTGCTATGAAGTTCAGGAACGTGCTCGCGTTGACGTGCATTGACGTGTCGACAGCGACGTTCGTAGTACGCGCCGTGCTTTCCTTCCACCACGACATGGCAGGAATCCATCCATCAACGATCCATTCTACGGTCGGAAAAGAGGTGCGTGGTTCCTTTAAAATCCAGGATGGTGTCCCACTTCTCAACAACCCAGAAAATCTCGATGTTCTAAACCGACAGTAGTTGGTGCCGTTTCAGACGGTCGATCGGCCACCGAGAACCCACCATCAGCGGCATCCGACGAAGTGGACGAGCGGCAGGAGGCTGAAGAGCTTGCGCGGGATCGCCTCCTTGTCGAAAGTGAACTGCAACGCTACGAGGAAGATGGGCTCTCTAACCAGCTGATTCTCGAGTTTTGGGAGGTATGTGTATATTCCCTTCCATTTCGAACACACAGCTCATCTTAATGTTACAGACCTCCCAAAAACGATATGAGATCCTGTATAAGGTGGCCATGGACATTCTTCCCGTTCAGGCTTTGTCAGGCTGTTATTTTCTTCTTGCTAGATGAGAATGCGCACTCACGTGGAACTGATGAAGCCGTCTCTTGCCTCAAAATGTCGAGATCTTCCAAACTCTTAAACATTGGTGGGGTAATAACTTTCAGTTTATGGAGGAGCCGGCGAAGGCAGAGGACTACGCTATCGAAGGGGAAGTTACGGAGTAGTATGCAATTAACGAGCTACTCAGGCATGGGCAGACAGAGAAGCTTGAGGAGCTGGCTGACTTGTTTCGAAACTCTCAGGATACTGTACATTAGACTTGCTAATACATCACACTTGCTAATACATCACAAGGCTTGCTGACACGGGGAGACTCAATACAGAGTCAGACTTCAGCGCGTTCGCCGCGTTGCGCGTCACGTCACTGGTCACTCTGCGCTGACAAAGTCACGGCATTACTGTGTAGCCCAGTGTGCCGTGGGTCAATGTGCCTATGCCGAAGAAGCCCACCGTGACCCAGTGGAGCTGGGTTGATCTGGGTTTGTAACCCAGCCCAACCCAACCCAGCCCAGCGGCAACACTACATGTATGTGGAAAATTACAGTGACTGTATGTGATGCAGGCACGCCGAGATTTTGTTCAGATGCGCAGGCATGTTCGGCGCAGTGTACGCGAGAAGCGAAGGGACGTCGCATGAGCCTATACTTAGTAGCATGTACATCCTGGAGAGCCCTGCAGGTGAGTACATACGAAGTAAGTTCCACGCGGTGAGGACGGAAATATCGCGCATTGTTCTCGGAGATGGCCATGGGCCTGGCGCTCGACGTGGGGGACCGTCTGTACGACATCTTTCGCGATAAGGAGCGCGATTTTGGTCGGTGTACGAGAGCATATTCCGATCCGCTGGAAGGAAAGAAAAGGCGCATATGAGGGTGTCCTTTGAACTCCCCAATGGAGCGGACGCCTGTGTACACGGTAAAGTGCGTGGGAGCCACTGCCGGAGTGCGCAGCGACGTCCCCGCTTATCAGCGTGTGCCGTCAAGCAAAAAAAGATAGCCTTCGACATCGAAGCTGCTCGAGGCCAGAAAAGCCACAACGAACCTTCTTCGACGCCGTTCGAGGTCTATACGAGGGGTCCAATTGCCGGCAACAAACGCGTCGCTCCTCGTCCTTGACATCGGCGCCCGACTCCGCGACGCGCACGTCCCTCCGCGGCGCGGCGGCGGCGCCCCTCCTTATGTACTTACTTTCGCAGGTTCAGCGCTGTCGCCCGCCGAATAAGTACGGCACGGCTCCACTGGAGGCTTGACTTCTCGCCTCTGAAGCAGAACACCACCGCACCCGACGCGGATCGCGCGGATCGATGCGACGCACTGGGCGCGCCGGCGGGACGTCTGGATATGATTGAATAATCGAATCCGTTCCACGCCCGTTGCCGCAAAGGAAGGAAGGAAGGAAGGAGGGAAGGAGCTGCGACATGCGACATGCGAATCGCGCCTGTCGTCGTCGTCGTCGTCGCGTCCGATTAGAGTTTCCCGATCCCTTCCTGACCACGTCGCGGCCGACCCCGACCCCCCGGCGCACTCGACCCGGAAGCTCGAAGCTCGAAGCTCGAAGCTCGAAGCGCCTCGGCCGTTCGCGAGCCCGACTGACATCACGGCTTTCCGACCCACCATCGCGCGGGCGCGCCTCGCCCTCCCCCTGCAGGCGCAGAACGAAACAGGGAGAAGGTGGCATGGCATGGCATCCATCAGCTGGCACGATCAGGCATCGAGCGTGTGCGTGGCTGTGTCTCGATGATATCCTCCGCGTCACTGAGCGCCCTGCAGAAGATTCGAAGACGTGCATTATAATAATAAAAAGGAATCAAACTTATATGTACTTAACAGACATGTTCGTATAGAAGGCCGACCCGGACGACGACGACGCCGCTTCGTCAAACTTCAAACTTCCAAACGCTGCCCAATGCGGATTCGGAAGGGGAGGTAAATTCGCGTTCTGGAGGGGGCCCGATCGCGAGGAGAACGTGCGCACGTTCGCCAGGGCTGGAGTCTGCAGTGGAGAGCGGGAGGCGCGGCATCGGACGCGGGGGGGAGGGGGTGGCGTCGCGTCCGATATTCCGCCTTATGCAAGGCGTTTAAGTTCTCCTCCTCCGCGGGCACGCGCTGGGGAGAACGGCAAGTTATTAACCCCGCGCGATGCGGCCCATCCCGTCCCATTGTTGGCTGCAGACCAAAAGCGGCGACGCGCGCGGGGGTCCAAGCCGGGGGGAGATGAGCTTTAATTGGCCGCCGGAAAGAGCCCGGGGATCGTGACCGACGCACGGGCACGCCTACGTCGCCGGTGGGAAGGAGGGCGTCCGGAAGGGGAGGGGAGGAGAAGGGAGGGGGAAGGTGGGAAAAGAAAGGAGGAGAAGAGGCGGGCGGCGGCCTGGTTAGGATGAGTGCGGATGCCTGTCGGTAGGAGTGGGCGTTCCAACGGGGAGGGGACGCACGTTGGCGTTGGCGATCGGAGCGAGCGGAATCCCCGGCGCCGGTCACGACCAGTACCACTGTTGTAGTCACTTGTACTGGCCTGTCGGAGGCCGAGAGGAACGGTCACGAACGCCATCGACCGCAGGCTCGCGCCCAGCTGAGAACGCGCTCGATCCACCATGGGAAGCCCTCCGCGGCCGAGGATCCACGCACACCGCTGACCCGCATCGGCGAGAGAGTGCGTTATGTAGCGGCCCCTGGCCTCCACCCACGAGTGCTTACACGGCGTTACGGCAGGCTCGCGCGCATCTCCAACAACCGAGACGACGGCGGTCCAGGGGGAGGAGCCCTCGTCACATAAGTAACATAAGTATCGTATTATCGCGACACGACCCGCGGGACGAATCACCACACCAATACATCAACCATCGGAAACGCGCGATCCGCCGCGCCCGATAAGATGGACAATGGGCGCGCGGGAACTTGAACGCGTCGCGGGGAATGCCGACGGCAAAGGGACGACACTGACACTGACAGCGGGAGATCGTGCGCGGCGCCTGGGGCGCGCGGACGCATTCCGAGGGCCGGATAAGAAAGTGTCGCTGAGAACGAGGGGACGGGCCCGGGGGCCGTCTGCTGGTGGCAGGGCACTGGGCAGGGTCCGGGTTCGCCGGGCACGGCGATCGAAGAGGACGACGGGCTCGGGGGGGTCTGTGCGTCGTGGGTAGCACCGTACCGTACCGTGTGTACCTCTCAGTGGGATCCTTCGAACACGGATCGCGATGCGCCCCACCCTTGCGTCTTCGCCACGCGAAAGGAAGGAAGGAAGGAAGGGGGGGAAAACGTTTCTGGTGAGGAGGAACGGTGCACACGGTCTGCACGGTGCTTGTACTTATCGTATCGTGGGTGCTGCAGGGCGCACGACCGCCGCGTCCTCCGAGCTGTCGATCGCCGTGTCCGGGCTTCGCGAGCCTCGCCGAGCGCGCGAGGTGGAAGGCAGGGTGAAAGAGGGGAGGGAGGGGGGGGTGGGCAGACGTTCGGATCCCGTGCCCGTCCCTCCTCCCCTGCTCGCACGAGACCGGGAAGGACGCGCGTCCCCACGCGCCGACGTGTCCTTCCGAGGATGATCCTGCGTTTCGCCCAGGTGTAAGGGGAGGAAGGAAAGAGAAGAGAGAAGAGCGGGAAGGCGCGCGCGCGCACCGTCACGACCGACTGTGGCCGAGGGGGTGCACGGTGGGCCCCGGATGGTGTACGTATGTGATTGGGATCGAAGTGCATCCTGTCTGTCGTGCGTCGGTGGCGGTGGTTATAGCGTGCATGTAGAGTACGTGGGTGTTCGAAGCTTGAGGCTTGAAGACGAGGACGAGGACGAGGACGAGGACGGCCTCGCGTTTTCCGGCGAAAGGGGAAAGGACGCGTCACGGGCACATGATCGCCTTGCCCCCGCCGCGCCACCCTTCCCCCTCCCCTCCCCTCCCCTCCTCCCTCCGGATCCTCCAACTCCAAGATCCACCCGCGCCCGAACCCACCGCGTCCTTGCGCCTCCGTGCCCCGTCCGACGTGACGGGACAGACGCGGGTCCGGCTCCGTGGGTAGTCACGCGCGTTCGACGGTCTGCTAGAACGTAAGCTGTTGAAGAAACGGAGTCAGGATGAGCGGGGCCAAGACGAACGTCGAATGTATGGGCGAACCTGGCCACCTCGGCGGGGGCTGCGCCGGGAGAGACGCGCACCGCCCTTGAGCGAGCTTGAACGGGTAGAGCGCATAGCAATGATAAGGAGGGTGTCTTCGCCAAGGATCGTAGCTGGGGGGCACCCTCTCTCAATCACCTGATAATAGTAGTGTTCCGGACGCGGGACGACACGAAGCTGAGTAGCAGCACACCCGATCGGTGCGCGATAGGAGCGAAACGAAAAGGCGTCGAGGGGGTTACCAGGACGTCGTCGTCGCAGGCGGGAGAAGGCGGAATGGGACAGAATGCGGTTGGGGCTGGGGCAGATGGACGCAACGTCGACCGTGGGGCGGTGATCTAGACCCGGGGCCCCGTCCTTCACGCAATCCTTCTCCTTTCCTTCATTCTCGCCCCTAATAACCCCTTCCGCCCCCTCCTTCCCTCCCGCATTCCCAGAAATTCCAGCTCGAACACGACACAAAGCAAGCGTCCGCACCCGCGTGACGGGTCGTCGTCCCAACCAACCAACCAACACAAGCATCCATTTGAACATGTCCTTGCGCCTGGCCCCCACCGCCCTCCCCTCAAAATGCCAATTACCCCGCACTTGGAGACCGAGACAAAGCGGATGCTGGATGACAACGGCAGGGGGATGACGTGCGTGCCTCGACAGAGATCTGAGACCCCAGGAGACCCCCTCCCCGCTTGGCGGGTTGCACATTCGGGTGATCGAAGGAAGTACCCAGGGGGGGCGATGTGCTGCGCTGCGAGACGCGTGTACGTGCATTGGGCGAATCCGAATCCGAAGGAAGGAAATGGGCGACGGCGAGGTGGTGGGGGGTTGTACTGGGCGGGTGCACGTCGAAGGGTGCACGATGGCATTTCATTTTACGTCGGTACCGTGGGCCCAGCTGACGCTGGGAGTGTGCGGGAAATACGCCGTGGGCAGGCGGACTCCATCTTGTGGCGGGTTTGAGCTGATTTCGCGCGGCGCGCGTTGGTTAGATTGAGTGCTTACTGGGAGACGGGACGAGAGGCCGGAGAGCGAACGCATTGCAGTCTCTATGTAAGGAGCTGGGCTGCGTACAAAGTAAGTTACGTGGACGGCCTCAGGTGACCCCGTCGAGCGCCCGACGTCGGTGCTTGGAAGTGGGGCAAACAAAGTGGCGAAAGAGGGAGGGGTCAGCCGAGTGCTCGGACGTCCGATTTGCGTTGGGTTGGAGTCGGGGTGATGAAAAGCGGTGCGGGTGGACGCGTCTGTTTGAATAGATGTGTGTTCGATCACGGAGCGGGGGTCGAAGGAGGATTGAGCGGGTGAGGAAGGTGGGGTTGCGGTCGACGGGCCAGATGGGAAGATTGGAGGATTGCGGAGGTTGGAGAGGGGTGGAGAGGCCGCTATAGTAGGTAGAACGGTGGGACGGGTGGTGCTTGAGAGTGAGCAGAGCGCCAAGGTCTGGAGATTACGCGTTACGTCGGGGTGTGTGTCACGGTGTTGTCAGTGTGATAAGGGGGGAGGAAAGGGTTTGTCAAGGGGACAGATAGAAAAGGGAGGCTTGGGAGGGCGCGGTGGGGAGTGCCAAGGAGGCTGAGCGCCGAGTGGCCGCGCGCGGGGAACAACAGTGATTGTATAGCGAACGGAGAGAGGTCACGGCGGCGCACGGATGGCGATATGTACATGTTTGGACGGCGGGGACGAGATGAAGAGAACGTGGGCTGTTGGTCGATGACAGAAGGAGCGGGACGGTGGACGGGCGAGGAAGGAAAGTGCGTAAGCGAGGTGGTGACGCGCCCTGCAGGGGGGGGATCTGTAACAAGGTCCGGGCTCGGAGTCTGGGACGGGGGGCGAGTCGGCGACGGGCGAGAGGAGACGAGGCGAGAAGGAGAAGCGAGGAGTGGAGTGGGAGAAGGGACATTAGAGTATGCAAACGAGGGGAGGGTGATAGCGCCGTGGTGGTCAGAGCGAGGAAGGGCGTCCGTACATTGGAGGATCGCGGACACGGACACGGACTCGGGGAAAAGCTGGGAAGGCGGACGATCGCAGATGGACGGGAACTGCCGAGGAGGGGGGCAGCGAAGCACGATCCTGGTGGAACGGGGAGGGAGGAGGAGGGATCGGGGAGGAGGGATCTAGGGTATGTCATTCGCACGTGGGCTCTGAGCCGGGAGGTTGGCGGATATATGCCAAGGCGACCTCGAGCAGGGTTTATACTGCACGCAGCCGTTCGCATCCCTTTCCCTTCCCCCTTCCTTCACTCATTCTCCGTCCACGAACAATGGCCCTCGTCCATTCCCCCCATCCGAGCCCCGCCCCTTCCAAGGGCATCCTCCTCCACTCCTCTCCCTCCTCCCTCCTCCTCCCCCTCTACTGTCCCACAAAGTCCACGCCCATCTCCCCCGCCCTCTCCTCCGACTCTGCCCCTACCTCCACCTCCACTTCCCCCGCACAGACCCCTCCAGACACCATGTCCCACTCTCTCCCTCTTCCCACGCCCACGCCCACCCGCGACACCTACAGTCGCCGCCGCGCTTCTTCTCCCACCGGTCTCCACCCTCCCACCCCCCGCCGCATCCGCTTCGCACCCCTCCCCGACCCCCGTCGCGCCGTCTTCGTCACAGAACAGGGCATCGAACTCCCCCTTCCCGGCGTCTTCGACGACTCTGGCCAAGACGTCTCCTCCCCCGCCCTCACCTCCTTCCCGTCCATCCCTCCCACCCCCGCCGCCCCCGCCTTCGCCCCCGCCGCCCCCTCCTCCCCCTCCATCTCCCCCTCCGCCTCTCTCCTCCTCGCCTCCGCCCCCTCCGACCGCTCTCCGGCCTCCACCTCCACCGCCCTCCCCCTGTTCGCTTCCTGTCCCCCCTCCCCCGCCTCCTCCAAACGCACCGCCTCCCCCCTCCGCTCCCTCCCCTCCTCCTCCGCCTCCACGACCCCCACCGGCTCTCCCTCCCTCGCCCGAAAAATATTCATGCCCTTCCGCCGCTCCCGACGCCCCACCGCCGACGACCACTCCTCCTCCCGCGAGAGCAGCCGCACCCGCGACGACTCCACCTGGGGCATTCCCCTCGGTCGCTGGTCCTCCTCCAGCTCAGGTCCCGCAAAGGCCGGCGGCGTCCCTCTCACCCGCACCCTCTCCTCCTCCTCCGCCTCCTCCCAACAACTCCCCCAACGCCGCACCCAGCCCCTCCGTCTCCTCAACGGCCGCGTCTACGGCGCCCCCCGCAACAAGCACCACCTCGCCACCGCCAACGCCTTCGCCAACATCCGCGATCAGGAGCCCGAGTTCGTCGAGTGGGGCTACGGCGGCATGGGCAGCGTCAAGAACCAGGACGCCTCCCACGGCGTCTGGTCCAAGCTCCAGACCGACACCCAGTACGGCAGGGGCCGCGCCCCCGCCAGGTCCGGCGCCGTCGACGACGACGACGACGGCAGCGGTATGGCCTGGTTGAAGAAGCGCAAGGAGGCCCGCGAGAGGGAGGCCCGGGAGAAAGCCGAGCGCGAGGCCAAGGAGCTCGAGCCCGAGACCGAAGCCACCACCTCCAGCGCGAGCTCGACCGCCTCCGTCGACACCCCCTCCAGCTCCCTCCCCTCCTCCGAAGGCGAGGACGACGTGCCGCCCAAACCCGCCCCCGAGCCCATGGAGAAGGACGAGCCCAAGGAGAAGAAGGACAAGGACGAGCACCCCCGCGACATCGTCTCCGTGCCCTACCACGCTCCGCACCCCCACCTCCACCACGGCCACAGCCACACCTCGAGCTTGACCCACACCCCGACCCTCAGCCGCGCGAACACGATCGACAAGCTCGAGGCCGTCTCCGTGCCCGTCGCCGCGCCCCCCGCCCAGCCGGAGAACGACGGCTCGGAGAGCGAAGACGAAGGCGACAACGAGGAAGACGAGGAGGAGGACAACGAGAGCGAGGACGGGAACGCGAGTTCGCCCGAGGACGGCGACGAGGTGCGCTCTCTTTCCCCCCCCTTCCCTGTCGTTCGTTCCCTGGGCTCGCGAAGCTGACGTCGGACCGTTTTTTTTTTTGCCCCCGCAGGACCAGGAAGAAGAGCTGGCGCGCAAAACGGCGTTGGGCGCCGGCGTCGAGGTCGTCAGTCGCCATCGGGAGTGATCGCTCGCCCCGCCTCGCCCCCGTCGCGCTTCCGTTTCTCTCTCGCTCCCCTCCTTGTACGCTGCGGACGTCCCCTTCCCCGTTCCGGGCGCGCTAAAGCGCGCGCCCCCACGACGCCCCCACGCCCGTCCGCTGGCCCCCCTCCGGTGTGCTTCCCGCGCCCCCACGCGGCGCATACACCCGCCTCCCGACGCGCATACATCCACCTGCCCCCACCCCCATATGTCCCATGCCTTGTACACCACCATGCCTGTCGCTGTCGTCCGTCGTCCGTCGTGCGCGCACGCACACACACATATATACATACCACACACCCCGCTCTCCCACCTCGCTCTATTTATCAGTCTCGCCCCCCTTTCCCGTCGCCGCTCCGTCTCCCGTCTCCCGTCTCTGCTCCCGTCTCTCACAACCCCCGCAAGGGCCGCGCGCCGCTCTATGGCCCCGCGCAAGGACCCCACGAAGTACCATACCACCCCCCCCGCAGACCCTGTGCATAATCCCCCCTCCGTTTCCGGTGCGCCGCGCTCTCCCTGTCCGTCCGTCGTCCCGCACGCGTGCTCATCTCCATCTGCGCAGCCCTCTTCTGCCTCTCTTCACTCGGACTCTCTCTCTCTCCCCATCCCCTCCCCATCCCGTCTGTTCCATTTCCACCCAACCTCTCCGCAGGGACGGCGGCGACCCGACCGGCCGATTCGATGATGTGGGAGGGGGAGGGGGGGTGCTTCTGCTTCTCCTGTCACGTCGTTGCGAAAGCGAACGTCTCGGAATCGTAGACCCCCCTTCCCCCCTCCTTCGCGACCACCAGGCGAACCAGGGCGTCCGCGCGCTCCCAATTATAACACCCCCCTTGCTCCATCCCCCTCTCTCCTCTCTCCTCTCCCCTCCGCCCTCTCGATCGGGGATCTCCGTTCGTCGATGCCGCCGACGGTATCCCCCCCGCCCCCGCGCGCTGCTTTGTTTTGTTGTTTGTGTTCCTTATCGTCGTATTTATCTGTACCATCGTTTCGCTCTCCCCTTCCCCCTTCCGGCTTCTTGGTTCCCCCTTTCGGTCGTTCGTCTCGTTTTCCTGGTCTTCGTTCGCTTCCCCCCCAACCCCCTACACACATCTCTCCCCTACATTATCCCACGTCTCGCGTCCCCCGCTCCCGCTCCCACTCCCTTAGTCTTACATCAACCGACGCTTCTGCGGTTGCAATGCTCCCCCCTCCCCCCTCCTCCCCCCACGTACGTCTCGCGTCGTGAGCTCGCTTACCTTACACACTGCACATAGTTCGCCTTTTTTCGGCCCTTGTCGCGCTCGCGGACGCTCGCCCTTTATTGGCCCCTGCCCCCCCTCCCCTTCTCTGCAACGATCTCTGACGCGGCCCTTGCCCCCCCGCTTTTACGGTACATATATACCACGTTCGTCGTCCGTGTTTCCGTTTCCTTTTTCTGCCCCTCGTCGAGTCCCGTCCCGTCCCGTCTCGTCTCGTCGAGTCCCTCGATCCGGCGTTCCTCTTCTCTTCTCCATCGCGCGGGTGTATCGATGTACATATACGTGGTCTCTCTATCTCTCTTTCTCTCTTTCTCTCTTTGTTGCCCATCCTCGCCTCGTTCTCCCCCCCCCCTTTTTTTTTGTTCGCCTGTTTCTGCCTCACCTCTCCCCCTCCCCCTCCCCCCCTCACACACACACACACACCCCTCACACACACAACACTTTTCGTCGGTTCGTCGTGGATGGAATGGCATGGAATGGAGAAAAAAACACTGCACCTTTCGGACGTCGTTCGCTCCCCGCTCCCTTCTTTCTTGGGAGCAGAACTGCTGCACTATTTAAGGTGCGAACGAACGAACGAACGTGCGTGAAGTGCTGTTGTGGCACGCGCTGGGGACTTCGACAAGTAGGATGGAGGCCCAGGGGGCGGTTGTTCTCCCGTCGCAGACCTTACCAGAAGACAGTCGTGAAGGTATCATAAGGGGGCGGTGCTGTGTACGGCAAGGCAGCGTTTTCGGAAAGGGCGGGGACGGATAAGTAGGGATCGGATGCCCGTCGTCGACGGCGCGACAGTGGCCGACTTGTAAATATAACATGCACGTGCACGTGTACGTGTACATCCGGACCCGCGCGGCGTCGGAGAGGAGAAGGAGGGAGAGGAGAGGGAGGAAGTGGCCGAGCCCCGGACGATTTCATTTTTTATATTTTATTTTGTTTATTCGGGTCGCGACTCGGACACGGTGACGGCGCCGAGGAGAGTGTGCGGGGGAGAGGGCGGGGGAAGCGTCGTCGTCGATGCATCGCCCCGGGGGAAGGAAGGGACGGGGGCGTTCCCGAGGGCGTGTATGCACGTCGTAGATCACCCGCTACAGTCAACGGCGGACGCGAGGCCCGCGGGCGCAGGCCAAGTACTTACTGTGGGAGCGACGCGTCGGCACGAGCGTGGGCGGGCGTTTGTTCGGGGGGGGGGGGGGGGGGAGGGCGATCGTGGCTGGCCGCCTTCCGCCGGGTGGACACGAGGACGCCGAGGGGAGCGCGAAGAGAGGGGGGGGGGGTGATGCCTGTGGGAGGGGGGGGGGGTGGGGGTGGGATCTGGCGGAAGGTCGATTCACGAGCGTCGGTGTATGTTGCATGTCCTTGCTCGGAACCCCCCCGACCCGCGAGGTTGTTGTTGTTGTTGTTGTTGTGGAGTCTAGCGGCGGTGGAATTTGGGAAACGAGGGGCCTTGGAGATTCCCCGCGGCACGGTCGTTTCCGCGGAAGGCTTGCGTTGACGTGGGAGGGGGGGGGGGCTCGCCCGGCAAGCGCGCTCCCGCTTGCTATGTGCGTACTTGCATCGATGCAGTCGCGGGCCACGCGTCAGAAGACGCGAGAAAGAACGAAAAAAGGATTCGTGGAGATCGCGGGGAGGGGGGGGGGGACGGGCGTTTCGGCGAGATTGGCCTCGCTGGGTGTTCTTCGTGTCCTACATATTCCCAAAACAGCGAGCGAGCGAACGAATGAATCAAACAATGATCGAATGCGCAACAATGAGATGGGAGCGGAATGGGAAGCGCGCGCGCAGATGCGATCCCGTCGTATCGTGCGGCTTGGCTCGTCGGATGCGGCGGTGAGGATCTGTTGCGGGGGGTCCATCATCATCGATGGGCAGTACGGCGCGGGGCGCGTTCTTGAGTTCCTGGCGAAGGAAACGGGACAGAACAAAGCAAGGGAGCCGCCTGGCGGCGGAGAAAGATAAGTACGGTTGGGTGTTCGTTTCCTTGCCTCTCTCTCCCGGCCATGGTTCCCTTCGAGAATCAACGTCAACGTCCGGCAACGCGCCACATGGGGGCACAGAGGTAAGTAGAATGCGCCGCCGAGCGGGACGGACGGGGCGCGCGCGGCCCACTGCGAACTTGTCGAGCTGGATCCCAGGGGCACGGTCCTCTCTATTCTTCGCCTATCTGAGCCATAAGTAGAACCGAAGAGGCCAAACGGCGAGTTACGAGGCCGCGGCGTGGGCTTAGGCGCGAGCCGTCGGGACCGGGCCGCGAAGCACGCCTCGAGAAGGACGCGGACGCTGTGTGCGCGGTGCGTTGTGGGTCTGCGGGGGGTGGAGCGGACAAAGCAGGCGAGGAAGCGAGGGCCGGCGCGTGGGAGGGATCTTCCGGAGCCGGGAGGGGCGCACTGGCAGGACGCGCAGGTGGGTTCGGAAGGTGGGGAGGCTGCGTGGGCGATCGGAGGACGGGAGCGTGGCATCGATATGCGGTCCCCCCCATCGATGTCGATGGAGGATGCATCGCGAGATGGGCGGGAGGGAGAGATAGAGCGAGAGCGCGCGCGAGATGAAGGGGCATGCCGCCGGGGGGCGAGGCGGTACGAAGCTCTCGGGCCTGGAAAAGGCTTGAGGGGCGGGTCGCGTGACGCCAAGGAGACGAGTCTGCGCAGGCGAGGAGAGGCCTCTATAGCGGCCGCCATGTTCAGAGGGCTTCGTGGAGCGATACCGTCAGGATAAGCACGGTCGGGATGTATGAATTGGATGCGCGTTCGAGGAGCCCGCGAATCGCGAGGGGGGGAAGCCTAGGGGGGGCCAACTGGCCGGTCTGGAACGTGTTCGCCGGGCGTTGTGGGCCCATCGGGGTGTGTGTGGTCGCGCGGGCGGGTAAGTAGGACGTCGGAGCGGTGGGAGATGAAACCACGAGACATTGGGTTCGGCCGCGTCACAAAGGACCGCACGCGGAACGCGTCCAGTGGGCCGTCATCGATTTCGCCTGTAGAACAAAGCAAAACACGAGGCTAGAACGTCCGGCGGCCTCGCGCGCTGCGATTTGGAGAGAAGAGGAGGAACGCACGACCGAAAGACGCACCTGACCGGCGAAGAAAGGAAGAAGCAGCGAATGTCCCGCAACGATGGTGCCCTTAACTCCCGTTCGATGAACGAGGACACCTGCGAGCGCCGGAGAAGGACGACGGAAATGAAGGAAAGGGGCGCCCGAGGCCGCGGGACACAGAGCGGAGAGAAGTCTCTACAAGAAAGACAGGAATACGGGGTAAAGCACAAGACCAGAAGCCGACGACGAATAGGCCGGGTGACGTATTGGACGTGGGGGTAGAGATCCTGGGAGTGCGATGTATGAATGGGTTTGGCGTTAGAAGGATCGGGGACCGGATAGTGCTAATGTAACGGGAGAAGGCCTGTGAAAAGCGCTGGGTGGCGAAACAGCGGGTAAGAGGTGACATGGATCTGGTTGCAGCGAGATGAGAAAGCGTTTAAACGGCAGTTCGCAGGTTTGGTTGGAAGCCCGACTTCGGAATGAACAGCTAGTTCGTGCAGCTTCGACATCGATGGTCTTGGCCGTCGTGGCGTCAGATAAGTTTTCGAGCTCGAGTGTTGAGAAACGGGTAACGGAACATCTGTGGGGGCCGCAATGTGACGAGGTATGAAGCTTGAAGGAAGGTCCTATGGTCATGCCACTAGGATACGTTGGGCGCACATTACGTCAAGGGTCAGTTACACGGTCCAATGCGTGACGAAAGCCTGTCAGAAGGGGGCCGCCGTAAGGGTGAAGAAGGCATACCTTGTAAACATCCACGAGATTCCTTGCCATCTTTGAATGACGTGAGCATCTTCGTACGCCAACGGGGTTCACTGCGGCGCAAGAGCGCCGCTGTACAACGCTCTCCTGGGAATTTATGATCTTGATGCTTGAGCCCCGGCACGAGTTGCATATTGGCAGGCTTGGGTGATTGAGAGGGACAGCCCATCGAAGGATCTCAAGGAGGAGGCGTCCCACGGCACTGTCGACCGTTCCATGAGAATCTTCCTGACCATAGCCCACGAGGACACCGCCACGTAGATTACTTGCGAACAGTGATAGCAGTACAGCAGAGGAGTTCTACCTGTTATCTGTCGGAGCCTTGCGCGCATATACTGGGTTACGTGCGGCATACGCAATGCACTGTCGCCGGCCTCTTATGTATCGAACGCGAGGGATCGAGGATCGCTTGGAGTGAATGGTGGTGGAACGGAGAATCGGGAAGAAATAAACGTGGGAGATTCGTGGGACTTGAAGCTTGAAGCTTGATTAATGATTCCCCAGCATTAGTTTTGTGGATAAACGCCTCGCGTCACGTCTCGGCAGGTCTCAGTCCCGTTGGAAAATCGCTGTGAGGGAAATCTTTGGTGTGCATTAAAACAGCTGATAATAGGGGAGTAACAGTGTCAAGATTCGACTCAGAAGCCCTGTCGGGTTTGCGGTCGGAAAGACAGACAGACCTGAAGACATGGTTGCAGTGCCAGACGGTGGGGAGCTTGAGTGTCCTCAGAATATATCGCGCTCTGATAACGACAACTCTTGAAAAAAAAATCGTCATAGACATCAAAATCACACCGACCAGAAGATGTGCTGTTGCCAGTTGGTAAATTTTTGAGTACGCAAAGTTGCCGATGAAGAAACTGGCCGACAGAAGAATACTCGACTTGAAAGTCAAACGGGCAAAGTAGGGCAAAGTGAATATCGGCGTTTGCCGCGATTGTCTTGTCCCAAACACCCGACAAACACCCATCACATTCCAGCATACATGCATTGTATATCGCTCGCATTTCTCAACGCTTGATTCGACCCTCAATGATGCCATAGTACACTTGGAACACCAATGCACCAAGCCAGATGCTTTTAAATACCCAGAGTATCTCGCGTGCGGACGCCGAAGACGGAGGCGACAGCGATGACCATATCACCGGACTTGAACAAGTAGGTTATCGATCACAATCCCCTCTTCTCCCCCCGCATTTGCCACTCTTTCCGCCACACCATACATCTCCCAGAGACGGATGAGGACGTCGGCCTTGAGCACGACACGCCATCACGTGACTGTGTCATTTCGATCGCGACTGGTCCACTGATTTGGACCAGGATGTCTTCGCTCACCGCCATTTCTACCAGTCTGAAACAACATGGGTTGTCTCTTAAAAACGAAGTTTAGAGGGCCTCTTTTCGTTCGACGGACCAGCATCATCGCCTACCAGCCTCAAGCCTCAAGCTCAACAGCTCCTATTCATCGTCCCCGCCATGTTCCTCCCCTTCGGTTTCAAGAAACTCTCTGCCATCTCCAAGTCGATAAAGGTTTCAATATCAAGGCCTGCATCCATCGCGTTGTCTATCTCTGAGGTCGGTCTGGAGGCTCCTCGTCCTTTGTGTACACGCTAACCTCCTGTCCTAGACTGACATCGTACCTACAGCAGAGCGCACCTTGGATGAGGATGAACTTGTCATCCAAGAAGTATCCGACGCCTGGCATGACACCTCGGTTCTGAACGTCCGCAAGAACATCAACCTCTCTATCTGCGCCGGGCAGATCCGCCATGTGGTACGTCCGCTCGCTCCCGCACAGAGGACGTTCTCTCACGTTGCTGATACAGCACCTCTCCGACCCGGAGCACACTCTTGAATATCGCCGTATCATCTCATCTTTCGCGACCGGGCACCGCCAGCCATCCAAACCGTCCCAAGAGTGCGAGAGGTGGACCCCTTCTCTCACCTCGATCGAGGAGTCCGCTCTAGCCACTGTGATCGCCCCTGTGTTCACGCTGACCTGCAATGCCTACACCGCTATCAAGAAACTCGGGGCGGGCAGCAACGGGACGGTCTATCTCGCCGAGTCCAAGGTGTCGGGCGGGCTGCACGCGATCAAGAAGGTCACGAAAGCGTTACTTGCTCCCGAAGACATCCCCGCTCTCCTCAGGGAGCGGAGCATTCTGCGTCAAGTTCAGGACGACGAGCACTTTATCTCTCTCGACGCGAGCTTCCACGATTCGGAGGCGTTCTTCCTTGTCACGGTGGGTCTCTCAATGGTCTTCGGGATGCTGTCGTCTGACGAAGGTTCAGTCATTATGCCCTGGAGGCAATCTCCGCGCACAGTTGAACCAATACGGGAGGTTCTCTCCTTCCCGCGCGCTGTACTGCATGGCGGAGTTGGTACGTCCTTGCTATAACTCCTGAAATATAGTCCTTCGCCTGACCCCGACGTTCAGCTACTTGCCTGCAAGGCTCTGCAAAGCCGTGGCATCCTTCACCGTGACATCAAGCCTGAGAACATCTTGATCGACGGCAAAGGTCACCTCGTTCTTGGGGACTTTGGCCTTGCGTGTTCCTTGGACGTCGCGGCCACGGGCGCGCTCTGTGGAACGCCCGCATACATTGCACCCGAGGTCTTCCAGGAGCTCCCCTATGGCTTTGGCGTCGACTTGTGGGCGGCGGCGATCGTTTTTTTTGAACTGATCACTGGCCGTACTCCCTTTCAGTCCGCGGGGAGCATCGCGGATATCGCGCTCAGCGTGCAAACGGAGCCGGTTGCATTCCGCTCTTCGGATGATGTAGAATTCCTGATCCAGCTGTTTCTCCTGCATACGCTGCAGAAAGACCCAAAGCATCGTCTGGACCTGGATGGCATGATGAAACATCTGTGCTTCCAGTCTACGTGAGTTTCCCCCCTTTTGCAGCAGGGAAGTTGCTTAGAAACTGACGTGCGTCGTTTAGGAACTGGGGCATGCTCGCACACCGCGAGTTCGCTTCGCCTTGGAAACCTTCCTTCAAGGCCCTCCAACAAGATATCCATAACTCGAGGATCCAGAACGTGGACTTGGCCCTCTCCTCTGGCATCGTATCCCCAGTCGATAACCACATTGGCTTCAACTTTGAAGCCGCCACTACATCCTTTGGCATCATTCCATCGTCGTCTTCCCAGGATCTATCCACCTTCGCATCCAGTGCCTCTTCGAGCACAGTATCATCCGATTCCGGCTACTCTACCGTCTCTACTCCTGCCACCACTCCTGCCACCACTCCTGTCGGTTCTCCTGTTATGGAGACCTGCTCCGTCTTCGACGCCTCATCCGACATTATCGCCACCCACTCAAGGTCGAGCCTGACCTTACCAAAGACAGTGCTCACGTCCAATTATGGACATACATCATCCACCACCCCTAAGGCCGACGGGTCGCTTCCCGAGACTGTCTCGTTCGCATCGCTCTTTTCGTGCACATCTGCGTTCAGTATTACTCCTCTGGAACACGACGATCAACCCATTTCTTCCCCCGAGTTCTTCTCGCGGCCAAATCCCATCGGGCGACTCATGCGGAAGCTCATTGGCGCATCAGCGTCCACCCTCGTCTCTATCAACAACGTACCCTCGACCCGTCCCGGTTTAACCGTCGAGATGCCATCTCTACCCTCCTCGTCTCTCCTCTTACCCTCAGTATGACCTCTTCTTATCTCCAACTGAAATACATACCATGGACACTGCCTTTATACTCGTCGATGTGCGAAAGTTCGTGTGGCAACTGATAAGTGACTTGACTGCTTTTGGACCTTTCCTGCATTAGACGAGGACAATAGGGTGTTTGCACCTGTGGCACGTATTCTAACCTCGTTGACTTATGCGTTTATCCTCCGTTATGCAATTGCCACCTTTCCATTGTCATTGTTCCATTGCCATCTGATACCACGCGGGAACGTGTACTTATACTCCCCTGCGATGAAGCATTTCCTTGTCTTCCCTCGCGTCCTCCTCGCAGCCTTAGTACCCGACTCATAACACGATCCTCAGGACCCACTGCCTCACCGTGGTAAGTTTCCCACCTTTTCCACACAGCGAACTCAGGCTTACCCCTCTCTAGACTTCTAGTACCATGCCACAGAAAACTCTCCCTACTTCATGCGAGGTAACGACCGCTGCCCCAATGCCATTCCTCGACGAAGCCTCCCCCTCAGGCCCTCATATTCCTACGGAGCTCATCTATGACATCGTTGAATTTACACTGGCGACATTCTGGCGCGATCTCGTAATGGAACCGACCCAAGTGGAGGACTGAAACGCGGTCATCGTGCTGCTACAGGTAACCCAGGCCTTTCGATCGGGTACGATTCAATGCATGGACCCTCTCTGGGGAGGAAAGCTGATTGAAGATGGAGAAAAGTACGTCGGCTTTGTACTCACCTAGGCTGTCTTCCTGACTGCAGTTTACTCCAGCATCAAGCAGACATTGTCCCTCCTGCGCCGCTACTCGGAGGTTTCACAATCATTCCCTGAAGAGCTGGTCAGATCGCCCATACGACCCTGTGTCGGCCATCCCCTGCTTCAAGAATCCAAAGTCCCGATTGTGAAATTTCTCAGGCATTTTATCGGAGTCAACGCCAAAAAGACGTGTGACAATCAAGCATTTAGATTGGGACAGCGCCCTGAGTTATCTGGCGCCCGAAAGTGACATTGCTGAAGAAGTACTAATAATGCGGATGTTGACGAAGTCTGCGAGAAACATCATAGGTGCCGCGATGTACGATTTCTCGGTCGAGTACCTTATACCTTGCGCAAGAGGTACGAGATATATCGCGTCTTCCCATCTTCTCATTTACAATCGGCCCTGCCTTCCACAGCGTTCAACCTCCGGCTGTTCATGAGCGTCGTTGAAAAAGTGACCGACGGAGTCGTCTTTCTCGACCACTCAGCGTTCGTCGTACGTCCTCCATCTCAGCCATCGATTTCATGAACTGACCCCCCAGAGCAGCTCGAACACATGGATGAGTCCATCATCGAGTCCACGGTCGAAACGATGAACCATCTTCCGACCGACGCACCGCAGCCGTGGCAATTCCCTCTCAGTGCCTTCGATCGCCCCGTCGCCACAGAGGTCTACGGGTTTCCACTGGACGTTTGGAACGCCATCGCGGGGGTGCTCAAGATATTAAAGACTCGTTCTCCTGACAAGGCCGCGCTGTGGGAGCGTTGTTTCGCAAGCTTCATGTCGACATCGGACAGAGAGAAACTTCTTCCTGGGTTTTCAAACTCGAGATGACGGTGAAAACAGCGAGCGATATTTATCTCTATTCACAGAGCTAGGACTGGTTTATCGATCTTATTCTACTATGAACGTGTTTTCATATAAAGTGGGAAAACAAGACAAGTACATACATGTCATGAAAAGCAAGGAGCGTGCACGCGGTCGTAATAGCCGCACGATGGGAAAGAGGAAGGCCAAACGATGATGGAACATATATACAAAATCAGAACTCCTCCTCCCGTGGACCGTCTTCCATCCTTTCCGTGAATGCAGAACTAAATCCGAACCAGCTCGACGTACGCGAGGCGATCAGGGCATCCGGCGGCTCGATCCAGCTCCCCGACCCGTCACTGAGTGACCCAGAGTCAGAGAATGCGTCCCATTCGCTCGCAGACGAACTGGGGACACGATCCGTAGATGTATGCGCGTGGAACGAGGAAGAAAAGTCCAAGGTTGGTAGGACGAAGGATTGGGACGGGTCGATGTCGATGTGCATGCCGAAGTCGGGTGGAGTGGCTGTCCCACCGCTGAGCTGGGACATGGCATCCTCGAGCTCGCTGTCGTCCAACTCCCGATCCTCCTCCAGAACGCACCAGCCGGTGCCTGTCTCTCCAATGACAGCTCGCACTGCGTTGGCCTCCCAGCCTTCGAAGGTGACACGGAGGGTATTGGCTCCGCCCCGTGCGTCGCCGTACACATCGCATCTGGTGTTGTGGTCCCACACCTTCGCCTTGTCGAGACGCTCGAACAGGACGGCCACACGATCATGATGTTTGATATGGTCGTAGTGCAACGCGGACATCTCCGCAAAGGGTAGGAGGGGATGGGAGCTGGATGGGACAGAGGAGAGAGGAAGGCGGGAAGAGGGGGTGGGGGCGAGAGGGATGAGCAAGGTGGTGGTGACCTTGGGGAGAGACGGCTCCGAGAAGTAATGGTCGAAATCGGTCGTGGAGGGGGCCGACGTAGGGATGGAGGTCGAGGCAGCGGGATGGCACTCGATCTTGGTCGCCTTCGCCTTCTTCGCCTGTTTCTTTTCAGCCTTCATCATCTTCCGCATCCTCTGCTTCTCCTCCATGACGCTCGTATTGATATCGACCTCGCAGAACGCACGGCCAGCGACGGGCACGTTCTCGGCCAGGTGCTGGAAGATGGGCCTCCCAGTGGTAAAGTTGCGCGCAGTTCCGAGCCCGACTTGGAATACACTCCGAGGGACGGCCGGGGCACGGGGAAGCTTAGGGGCACCGAGAGGTCGGCTGAGAGCATTGCGCACTGGGAACGACAAACCGTTCTGGATGGTCTGGCCCCTCGTCAACGCATGCAGAGATCGCGCGGCACCAGAATGAGGTTTGAGGGTGCTCGGGGCGGTCAAATGGCCAACAAATGCCTGTAAGGCGTTCCTTGTCTGTCGGAGAAGATGGTGTGCAGTGGAGGAGGAAGATTGTGGAGTACGAGGGAGGAAGGATGAGATGTGAATTCCACGGGAGGATATATTCGGCGGCTGAGACGCGAAACGGGCAGCTTGTCGTCCGAAAGACGACCAAGCGCCCGACGATGCTAACGGCATCGTGAGTTAGCAAACAATTCGGGTGGTTGACGGTGTGCTCGTGGTGGTGGTCAAGAGCAAGGAAGGAGGTAGTGGGTAGAGGGGCTCTGTTGGGGCTCTGTGGAGTCAAGCCGGCCGGAGACGCGTACCGTCACGTGATCTCGGCCGATATTCCAGCTATTTGCATATCGATAGGCCGGGTCAGCAGTGAGCACCTAGCTGTCACTGCCTCCCGACTTCAAGCTTCAAGTTCAACAACTTGACTCCGACTGATCTTCTTCAATCCCTGTATACGTTTCTGCGGTTCATACAATATGTTACATACATTCTAATCGTCCTTTATCAAATCCTGAGCTGGCCACTGCTCATTCGAAAGCTCTAGTCCAAAACAAAATGGAAGCCGTGCCCAAACTTCCTCCCTGCCCTTGCGATATCGCGCTATCCAGTGTGCCCTACAATGCTTGCAGTCCCTTTTCGAGTTGGCCCTGATGAAAGTGTCGATGCTATCATCCAGCGCCTTGGTGTCTGCAAGCAATTCGCCCTCGAATGCTTTACGGAGAGCGTCGTGGATCGCGAGGCCGCAATTTTCTGTGGTCGTGCACCTGCCACTGAGCTCGCCATCGAGGAAGGCAAATAAAACCTTTCCCCTCAGCTTTGTCAATTCGACTGCGCCCTTCGTCACCATGGACAGTAGATCCAAGGAGGGAAGAGGTGTGGTGTGCCCGAACTTCTTCTCTGTCCTTTTGAGGGCATCTGCGAGGTTGTCGGTGGTCCATGTGCAGCATCCGTACAGGACGACCGGAAGGAGTTCGGGGATGTCGTACGTAAGTGCCAATTGTGCGGCCACAAATTCTTCCGCATACGCGTCGTTGTAGCACATGTTGATGCAGGTCGAGTCCTGAGCGCGACCGCGGTCGTACTCCGCGAGGGTGTTCGGCCAGAAGGCGGTAAGTCGAGCGATCGCATTCACCCGTATGGATCCTATCTTGTACTTGGTGCCCAAGCGCAAGGAAGCTGACACGAAATCAAAGCTGAGTTGTTCCGCGTCGAAGGCTCTGTGAATCCATTGGGGACGGATCACAAGAGAGAGTGAGTTGTAAGCCGCACCTCGTATCATATATGCCTTGTAGCATACAGCCGACATCATCTGCATCGTCGTCCAGGCGAATCGTGGGGTATCCGTCGATCACCTCTTGATGAGGGGCGACCGTTCGAGCTTTGAGCACGCTTGAATGGATAGCAAGCTTGTTCTTGTGCACGCGGAACTTGAACGTGTTTGCCGCAATGATGACAATATCACCGTCTTCATACCAGTAACTTCTGTGGTTTTCGGGATCCATTTGATCTTCCTGTAAGTTGAGAAATGTAGACGGCAACAAGTTTGCTGTGGGTTGGTAGACGCACGACCCGGCGAGGTGAAAGTACTTATACACTTACAGTTACAGGCGCTACACGGCGTTACCTGGCAGCTTCTATGTCCCGTCGCGCGGTGTCGTCGGGAAAAGGGGACACGCAATGCACGGTTAAGTTGGGCATCAGCCTTTCATAGAAGCCATCTCGTCTGCCGCGTCGATGCCTTCGAAGGCTCCGTGTGATCTGCAGACAGGGGGTCGTCCTCCGTCGTCCTGGGTCGTCCAATTGACATTCGGTGTCACGGTGGGCTGGTGTGGGTCCCGATGGACAATCTCCGCGACCAAGGAGCGTTCGGTACCTAATCAACTTCGTCGAGCTGTACGGTACGTTGACGTTGATGTTTGCGATCACGTCGAGGGGACGAGTCGCGAGGTTCGGTTGACCCGACAGCAGGAGTCGGCGTGTCTTCCGTCAAGACAGTGTATACATGAAACACTGACAGTATATCATTTCCGATCGTCATGTTTGAACCAGTCAGGTGACAGTGAATTCGCGACAGTGACCCAACGGGATAACATTGACATGCAGCAGATACAGATACGTTACATAGATAGACATGTTTCGGGGAATCGGGGTACGAAGCTGACTGGGCAGTCCGCCGTACGAAGAAAGGTAGGAAGTGAAGTGACGCGGATGTACAGTATGTACTTCAAACATCGTCCTCGTCGCTGCCCAAGACTGCGCGCCGACGTTTGCCGGAAGGCTCAAGACATTCCGAATCCGAAGGAAGACGACGTAACAAACGTCTCTTTGGGGACGTCAAGGTTTCAGCTTCCCTCGCGGCGACAGAGCCCTTGGACGTGGCAAGCTTCCTCGCCAGCTGATCTAGTGGTAGGTCGTCAGAATCCACTTCAGACACCGTTTGCTGGGAGGAATGAGTAGAGCAATCCAGAGCGGTGGCTTCAGGGCTATGGTAAGCCGGTGAACCAAGAGCTAGATTGTCATCAGTATGCGGAGACTGAGTAAGAAATAAGTGGTCAGGAGAGACGGTCACATCAGTACTTTGGGAAACGATAGCGAAAAGGTTTGAGGAGGGAAACCCTCACCGATCGTCTTCTCGTAGACTTGCGCGTTGGGGTACCGGGGGATCTTGGACTTTTGACGGCAGACGAACGGGACGCACTCAGGGTCTTCCGCTTCGATCGCGCCAAAGTGTATTCATGTAAACTATCGGCACGGGTATGCGCAGGCGTACGCGGTGTATCCGTTTCCGATGAAGTATTCTCTTCTGAATCACTGCCCAGTGATTGGTGTTTCCTGCTTGGTGTCTATGAAGGCAATGTCCCACGGCGCGACAGCAAAAAGATAAACTTTGCTGGCGCACCTCGGATGGTTCAGTAGATTGCGCGTCGGTATCGTTCTTCAAGTGCGATGTGAAGGAGCGAGTACGAGGCGGAGTGCGCGATGCATTCTCGGCATCGGAAGAGGATGATGAACTTGTCGTCTCTTGGGTGCCCGTCTCTTCGTCGAGGGCCTGTGCGATAAGTGAGAATCGGGAAAAGGAGCAGATGTTTGACAAAATTGAGACGCACTGTCGAGCGCTGAGAATCATCTTCCCCCGTTTCCCGAGCCTCATCTTCCTCATCTTCCCCCTCTTCATCCTCGTCCTCTGAATAATCATCGCCTTCTAGATCTTCATCGGCCACAACAAACCCATCTAGCTCGTAGTCTTCCTGGTCAGGGACGTTGTCATCCCTCCATCCGACCTTGTCGCCAAGATCCCTGATGTGTTCGGTGGGCCGTCGCGAACGATGAGGACGTCTGTGGCTTTCCAAGTGAAGCTTGTACAGATCGTACAGCTCGCGCACCCTATAATACTGAGCAGAGATAAGTATCGTGAGGGTATGAGCCGATAGCCAACCTACCCAAGGTCTGGATTCGTTCTCGTCGCTCATAAGCCACCTTATATACTGAGGCCGATTATAGATGTCTCTGAACGTGTGGCCTTTCAACCGTCCAAACCATACGATGACATTTCCAGGAGGGGTCGCACAACCATTCTCTTCTTGCCAGCGCTTGTAGTCCTCGTTGAGCTGCGCGAATTCAGAATACTGGCTCGACAGATGGGAGTACAGTAGTTTGGACAGGATAAAATTGGAACTGAGAACTCATGCCATCAAAAACGTCTGCACAACACGTACCCAGCGGTTCCGCTTCCGCAATGGATGCAGACACCATGCTTTAAAGCCTTCGTCCAACGCGTCGAAGCGCGTCCCAAGGTGGGACTTTCCGAACCAAACAGTTCGGGACCCAGGCGAGTCCACGGAAGAGGGAGAGGGAGAGGGAGAGGATGCGGCTGAGGAAGAGGACATACTAGCGGTTGCAGTCGCGAATCGCGATGAAGGGCAGAGTTACACCGCTTGTACTTGTACAATACGGATTACATGAAACCTTCGGGGTTTACACGATACGTAAGTAAATGCGATCGGCGATAAGAGTATAAAATCCTTCGTTGTACGAGTACATACAACTCATACAGCCGTTTGCATAACCGACTGGAATCCGCGCGTCGAGAAACTTGTTTGTCAGAGCCAAACATTGCCTTATTGGGAGTGCTTATCACATTCGTCACGCAGTGACTCATTTGTGACTTCGTGCTGTTCAGGAGCGGGCTTCCTGATCTTTGCGATGACCATTGACGACATGTTCCATCTACTTTCCACCCAAATGACCTCTCCAGAGTGATCAACACTCTCCGTGTCGGGCTTCGGGAGTCATGAAAACTCCTCATAGCTGGCCTAGAAGCCTTCAATACCCTGAAAAACCTCAACAACGAGCACAAACCACCCTTGTTGCTTGGATACTCGGTGAGTGAGGAGTCGGGAGCCTCGGAGACGTCCCCCTCGTGGTCTTGGATGCTTACACTTAATTTGGATCTCTCTAGAAACCAAAACTGCGCATGATTGAAGGGCAACAACGAGGGTGGGATTCTGGTGGATGACAGGAGCACGGCGAAGTTGCGGTGAAGTTGGCGAAGATGATAAAAAGCCTCGGGTTTTGAGCTTGTGAGTTCCATCCCCATCTTTTTCCCGCTCCCTCCCTCATGTCCTCTCCAGACCCTCGTGGACCGTCTCGTCCTTTGACACCGCGATTCGTTCCTTATCGACACCCGCAGGCTCCCCGACCTGTGTCGATCCACTGGCTTGTGAACCCGGGAGGGATTGGTACGTTACGTACCAGTAGAGTTTGTGTGCGGTGCTGACTTTCTCTAGATGGAGCGGTCAATCCTCCTCAATTCTACACATCCCAAGATGAGATGGAGGAGTCGCGACAAGCCGGCTTCGCGCGCCTGTCGCCTCAAGATCAACGTCGTGTTCTCGATATGTTGACGGCACGATGGCAGGCTGCCAACCCCGGAGTAGTTGCCCCAACGCTCGCCTCACTACCTCGAGTTCCGCTGCCCCCAGTTCCGCCGCCCCCAGGCCTGCCGCTGCCACCACCACCACCTCCAGGCCCACAGTTGCCGCCGCCGCCTCCACCTATGCCTCAACAGTCGGCACCAGTCGCCCTCCAGGCTAACTCCGGCACTCCCTTGGCTGGGAACACAAGCGATGCCATTGGGTTTCTACCCTCCGCCCCAGGATCTGCTGCGTCGTCATCGAATGACCGTGCGTTGATCCATTCTTCATTAACAATGAGCATACTGACCAATTACCTGCAGGCTACACCACACATTACACTGTCTATTACACCCCGGCTGTGCCACGTTCCGCGAAGGGCAAGAGCTCTGCGAGTTCAAAGAGGACTCACGACACGAAGGTCACCACTGTCGCTATCACCCCGAGTACTCCGCGTGAGTCTCTCGTAGCTGAAGGCCTTCGTATCCATGGGTTGGATGGGCAGTTCTCCATCAACGTACCCTTCAAGATTCGTTGGACTGGTGTCAAGTAAGTTGTTCCGTCTATTGTTATACAAACATATACCTAAACGTTCTGTTACCTGCAGCAAGGGTGATGCATCAAGTGTCGATTCAGATGAAGACTGGTTCGCAATTCGGGAGGCCTTACTCCGTAAACGGCCTCGTGATGTCTACATCGAACTTGACCTTGACGCCATGGAGGCTTTCCGGCTGCGCAAGCGTGTATGTGGTTTCATCCCTGTTCTTCTGCTTTGACTAATATTGGGACTTGTAGCCGTTTGATGCCGTGCTCCAGCACGACAAGGAACTCGGACCAACGTGTGCTGGAACCGAGGTAAGCCTGCACGTATATTTAATGAACCTGCCAAACTTATTGTATTTCTCAGGTTCCAAACACGGACTCGTACTCTGACTCGATCAAGCGTCAGGGTACTATCATTCTCGAGCTGAAGGAAATGTACAAGTGTGACAAGCATCGCGGCGAGCACAACGAGCAAGGCTTCTGTTATCCAACCCAAGATGGACACATTGGCCTTAATCGGAAGCGATTGAAGCGTTGGGCATCCGCTGTTGTGAGTAGCCTCTGTGAATATGATCAATGCTGTACTGACCTTCTCTATCTCGATAGGATGCGAAAGAAACGACTGTCAAGTACCCTCCTAATACTGAGGAGTTTGATGGCGTGCGCGATGGTCGTCTGCGCCCGCACAAGGCCCGTGGACGTTCAGGCCCACATTCTGTGATGACACCTACCGCCACACCCGCTGCACCCACAGATGCCGCCACCGCTCTTGTCCCCGTCATCGCTGGCCTCGTCAATCAACAAAGTGCTATGATATCTGCTGTTCTCGGCATTTCTCCGCCTCCCCTTCCCTCCGCCGCAGGTTCATCGGCGACCCCCGCTTCCATGTTATCTCCAGCACCGCCTCCTGCCCTGCCTTTCTCTCCTATGCCTCGGCGTCAGGATGAGTTATATTACTTTTTCCTCACTATCCTTGAACGTGATGGACATGACCTGTTGCAGTACCACTCCATGCTTGTTTCGGCGGAGATCACCCTTGAAACCTTGCCCTCGCTAGACCTTGACACCTTGGTGTCACTCACCGGGGGTGATAGCGATAGCCTGAGAGTTCTCGTTGCATCCGCAGAGCAATTCTCTAGGCGTTTACGCATGAAGAAAGACTATGTACGGTCTCTCTTTTCAGAGTACGATGTCTTCGAGGATAAGTGAGTTTCTCGAACCTTTATAATGTTGCCTAATATTTTCTGTACATACACCATGCTGTCCTGACCCCCCACTCTTTACTACACTGCATAACCTTCCGCTAACCTACTACTCCCTCATCTGTCGCATAATCACCTCTGTCCATACATCTACCCCACGTTCGTTACCTACTTTACGAATACCCGCAGTTTGTAATCCAGCCAATGGCATCTTCATTCGTTATTTCTTCCATAGCAAGATGGATGAGTTCAGCGCGCATGTGAGGTCCAGTGAAGTGGCTTTCATTACGGCGCAAGAAGGCTTTGATACTACTGAAAGCTTGCTCGATGGGATTCATGTCGGGGGAGTATGGTGGTAGGTATATAAGCTTTGCACCTGTCATTAAAACTGGTTAGTATACCTTGAAGCCGGAGCTTTCAGACAGCACAACGCACCACAGTCATTCTCAATGATCTCCCGCACTTCGTCTCCATGATGAAAGGCAACATTATCCATGACTACCACAGAATTACGGCTTGGATTGTCTGGAGTATATGAGTTGAGAAGGGGTGCCTATATGAGCACAACACAGGCATAAGCATGACACAGACATCCAGAAGAAATTGAAGCGTACAACATCCTCCCGCAGAAAATGGAGGAACCTCTCACGGTTGACTGATCCTTCGAGAAGATCCAAAGCAATGATCCCATCACAGGAGAGCACTGGGAGCATTGTCAGGCGTGTGCCATGGAAGAACAGGTCACGGCGGACGCATGCAGATCCCAGTGGTGCCCTTCCCATTGTCCGCTGATGTGCCCGATCATCCACCCCAGATTCATCCAACCAGACTATGCTCTCCATGGGTATATCCCCCCAAGCTGCATCCCACATTGCGCGAACGGCATCGTTTCGTTCCAATGCCTCCTTTGATATCCGCTTGTGAGTGAGAGCAAGGCTGCGAACAGTGCGGGCGACGGTTGCAAGTGAAACGTACACTCCGAGCTCCTTGTCAAGACGGTCTTGAATCTCGTCAAGAAACATTGCTGGCTCTTGGACCAACCAGGAGTTGATGGATGTGAGCTCTCCAAATGAAAGGATGCGGGAGCGGCCATGGGACAACAGTCCATGGGGACTATGCACTGAACCTGTCTCGCGATAAAGGCGGAGGATTTCATAGACTGTGCTTTTTGAGCACTGCGCGAGTTCAGTGATCTCGGAGACTGTAAAACGCTCCCGCCATTCGACAATGCGTTCTCGAAGTTGAGGGTTAAGGGGAGGTGCCATTGCGGTCAGGACTCAAGACACTGCAAAGCTGACCTCGCGACGCACAGCTGTCACTCCCGCAGCAGACGTGATTTCCCGAAAAGGCAATGTTTGGCTCTGACAAACAAGTTTCTCGACGCGCGGATTCCAGTCGGTTATGCAAACGGCTGTAACATAACAAACACTACATGATGACTTGGGCCAAAGGACATATGGCTAGACGCCGCCGTCAAAGGAGACAAGATAAACCGGCACTGCAAGAATTGTCCACAAGACCTATGGGGTCCAGAATGAAGGTAAATCGCTATATCAACGTATATCGAAGGATTTGTCGACCAGACGGTGAGATTCAGGAGGAAGAACAGACAAGACTCGTGTCGAAGTTCGGACGGAGCCGCGTCTAGCCGCGTGCGATCTGTATTTAGTCTCCCAGGACCCAAACCAGACACAGATGGTCGTACTTACCTCGGGATCCTCTGCAATCTGCGTCGCATGAGTGACGATGATAATGAGCCCAATCACCCCGTCGTAAGAATGCACGCACAAGACACAGCGCGATTCCTATCTGGTTAGGTGAACAATGGTGGCTACTGACATATATAGTACATATCGGCCCTCAGACATCCAACTACCGCCACCTTCAATGAATCTCAGTCGACGCTCTTTTACTCGCCCTCGCACAGCACCTCTGCTATTTCGCGATCCCACCTGCTTTGGTCCTGATCTCAGGCTCGAGCGGGAACCGTTGCTGGTCCGGCCCAACCGAATAAAGTCGCTGCCAGATGGGTTGGAGCGGTTCAGGCGTCTTCCACGCCAACGCGTCGTTGCGGAGCCAGAGGCGTATGAGGTGGCGCCTGCGCACAACGATTGTCAGCCTATCTAACGCACACGAACCACAGGAAAAGGTGAACGCACGTCTGCTCCGTCGAATCTGTGAACGCATCTCTAGCATGCAACAAACCCAACGAGTTGATGAACTGTATGTCGCCCTTCTGGAAGTTGAGCCCGAGCGAGTACTTCTCAGCGAGGTAATGGACGGCATCGAGTGCTTCGGCCTGAGCCTCTGTGATGGGCGGGATATCTGGGTTGCGCGCCTGGGATCCGTAGCCGGTAAAGTGACGGCGGGAGTATTGAATAATGACATGTGGGTCGGAGAAATAGAGGAGGGGGCGCTCAGTGTAAGCTGGATTGCCCCCGAAGCTGTCACACACATTGGATAAGAAGGGAGTTCGATCGTATGGCAGGGGAGAGTAAGACGCACCTGTCCAAGGGCCAAGGCTCGGACAATACCTTGATCAGGTCTGGACGCGTCTTGGCGAGCTCGTTGTATACCTTCGCCCCGGAGGCGATCCGACTTGTTCCACCCTCCGCCGCAGTCGCAAGGGCAAACAACGCGATCAGATCGCCAACGTCGGTGTGGAAGACCTGCGCATCCGTCGTGTACGCGGCATTGCCGAAGGGTTTGCCATCCTTGCCACCACCATGAGAGAGCGTGAGGTCCTTGATGTGGGCGAGCACGGAGCCTTGGCCGTCCTGCTTGCCACGAGCTGAACCCACATGAGACGCGATACCAGCATACAGGATGGCGATCTCTTCGCGGTTGTAGGAGTCGACTGGAAGCGTGCGCAAGACAAAGAAGCCGCGACCAGAATAGAGCTCCTTGGAGAAGTTATGAAGGAGAGGTGACAGAGTGGGGAGTGGGAACGTCTCTTGCGAAATATGTCCGAGAGGAAGGTTCAAGCCTAATGAAAAGTTTATAAGGGAAGGTCAGATGAGCGTATGTGGATCGACGAACTCTTAAAGTGCTCGACACCGTCCTTGATCTCCTTCAGCTCGACGTTGCTGAGCACATACACCCATTGCTTCTCGTCCGTCCAGTCCGATCCTTCCCAGACTATGGGGCCTTCGACCTTTTCTGGAAAGCCCGCAGGCAGGGGCTGCTGAGGAAGTGTGGGATCTTCCTGGAGGCGGCGAGCAGTTCGTGCAAGATACTTGTTGTGATCGGGGTGGTACGTGATGTCGGGCTGGGAGGTGGACATCGTTGCAGTTGATGATACTGTGGGAGGTAATCGGATAGGAAGGGAGAATGTTGGGGGCTTTGTCAGGCCGAGCGATCCTTTTATATGAAGGCGGCATCCTCCTGGTCCTGGTTTTGCCGCTCATCGGGTGATGACGCCGGGTGTCGCTGAAAAGAAGGGTGGAAACGAGGGGTGTTCGGTGATTTTCAGTGACCACTGACTATGAGAAGTCGAAGCGAGAGCCATTAAGCGCCTCGATCCCTGTTATCTGATAAGATAATAGATCAGCCTACGATGACGTACGAGGACCTGCGTGTCTACACATATCGATGGCCGAGTCAAACGTGCGCAGTGCGCACCAGGGGAGGTGCCAGCTTGTTTGGTACTTACAGAGGTGGTAGTTATTCCCTGGAGCTGTTGAGCGTGCGATATTCGCGGGATCGAAGAAGACCGATAGGTGGGTAAACGTCGTTGTATTAGTGGTGGACCGTGCCGCGGGGTCTGCTTCGTGGGGAGCGTAAGAGTCCAGGCAATTAGTAGGGAGGAATGCGTGTGAGCCAAGACTGTCAAGCTGACTGCAGCCGTGATCGTGGAGGCGCTCGTGTAAACCGGCTAGGAAATCTGTTCTCCGGGGATTGCTGATGTTGATGAACGTTTGAACTGTGAAGACGGTGAACCAGATTGGCGGAGGTGGCGGAGGGTATCAGAAGATAAAATAATGCATTCGGGACTACTCGTGAAAAGTGAAGAGACGATCTGTACACGTTGTCGCTTGTATTACTGGAAAAAACCGTCGCAACGAGGGGGTGTAACGCACCAGATGAAGACAAAGCCCAACAAACACGACCAGAACACGATCACGAAGTATCCATCGCTTCTTGCGAGGTGGAGTTTGGATTACGATTATGCGCGCCATTAGCACCCTTCTTCGGCTCTGGACCGGGAACGGACAAGCCTTGACCGCGTCGCTTGCCACGAGCACCCCACTTGCTTCCGCCTGCTGGTGTCTCATCCATGCCATCTCCAATCGTCATGACGATACTTAGAGTGGACTTCCCTCGCGTACGATAGCTGATGTCCTCGTCTTCGTCGTCGGGAAGGAGCTCATCCTGGACTTCTACCGTCCCAGTCAGAACCTCTGTAGAAATCTCGTCTGCCGCGAATGGGAGGACGGCTGGGATCGACAATGCAAGCGTCGTCAGATGTGGAATGGCAGCACCCATGGCATTGAGGTGGATGCTTTTAAACCTGCGCAGAACGTAAGTTAGGCATCCAGGTGAGTGGCGGACTGTAAAACACACCCATCCTTCAATACGAGATCCTTGCATCGTCTGAGATATGCACCCAGTCCTGTTTTACGCGTTACGGCGATGTAGTTCTTCCCCTCGTGGTGGGCTGAACGAGGCCCCGTGGCAGACACGGACGCAGGGACGGTCGGAAACGGACGTGGGGGAACAAGTTTTTTGACTCGACGGATCAGTTTGACCTCGGGGGTCGTAGAAGTCGACGCAACAGGAGGTGTATCACCGGTTGCATGACTATCTTGAAGGGGAACAGCTGGCTGCCCTCGAGTCAGAGATGAAGATGTCGGAAGTAGGGCAGCGCTCGCGCTGGTAGACGAAGGATTAACAGTAGCCATGGCCTGGCCTGAGTTTGTCTTTACTCGCTTTGTGCATGCATCGTCCTGGACGTCGTCCGACTTTCGTTTCACGGGTCCGCTGGCCATTGCAAGTCAAATGAAGGGGCTCGACGAGGGAGATGATGATGAGCGGTTGCAGAGAGCAGGCGTGTGAAACGCGCGGACTTCGATCAACCCAAAACTTTCAGCTTTCTCTCTTGCCTCTCGTCTTGCTCTGCATCCGGACCTCCCCCTCCCATCTCTTCTTCGTCCTCACTCTTCATCTTCAGGTTCTTAGGAGTCTCCGCGCTCTCTATCCCTCAAAATGAGTCAGGATCAGGCGGAGCAGAATATCCAGATGTGGAAGGTCAAGAAGCTCATTAAGAGCCTTGACGCCGCCAGAGGGTGTGCTCTCTTCCTTCCGCCCGATCCAGCTCCCCTTTGCTCACAATGCTAACAGAGCTGGCACTTCCATGATTTCTCTCATCATCCCACCAAAGGTGCGTCCGATCGCCTGTGTTGCGCTGTGAAAAAAAAACTGAGCATCGGGCGTATACAGGATCAAATTTCTCGAGCGTCGGCCATGTTGACGCAGGAATATGGTACCGCATCCAACATCAAGTCTCGGGTCAATCGTCTCTCTGTGCTCGCCGCAATCACCAGCACACAGCAGCGGTTAAAGCTCTATAATCGTGTTCCCCCAAACGGCCTCGTCCTGTTCGTCGGAACAATCTTGACCGACGAAGGAAAAGAAAAGAAGGTGTCCTTTGACTTTGAACCTCACAAGCCCATCAATACGTGCGTCTTTTTTCGACCTTCCGTCCCTCACATGTTGATGGCTGTTTTGACAGATCGCTTTACCTCTGTGACAACAAGTTTCACACGGAGGCGCTTTCGGAGCTGCTGGAGTCGGACTCCCGCTTCGGTTTCATCGTCATGGACGGTAATGGAACTCTTTTCGGTACCCTCGCTGGCAATACGCGCGACGTCATCCACAAGTTCACCGTTGACCTTCCCAAGAAGCACGGTCGTGGTGGTCAATCCGCCTTGCGTTTCTCCCGTCTGCGAGACGAAAAGCGGCACAACTACGTCCGCAAGGTCGCGGAATTGGCGGTTCAGCACTTCATCACGAACGATAAGGTCAACGTGACCGGTCTTGTTCTTGCTGGTAGCGCCGACTTCAAGACGGAACTCAGCCAAAGCGACATGTTTGATCCACGTTTGGTTGCCAAGATCATCAAAATTGTTGATGTCAGTTACGGAGGTGAAAACGGTTTCAACCAGGTGCGCGTTTTTTTGGACGACTTCTCGCTCTTTCGCTGAGCGTGAACAATACAGGCAATTGAACTGGCCGGGGAATCCCTAGCCAACGTCAAGTTCGTTCAGGAGAAGAAACTCATCCAGAAATACTTCGACGAGATCAGTCAGGATTCAGGCAAATACTGCTTCGGTATCGAAGACACCCTCAAGGCCCTCGAGCTCGGCGCCGTCGAGACCTTAATTGTCTGGGAAAACCTCGACATCACCCGATACATCCTCCGCAACGCTGCCAATGGTAAGTCTACCTTACCCGTCACTTCCGATATCTGATTCTAGTTCCCTTTCCAGAGGAGATCATCGTCCACGCCAACAAAGAGCAGGAAAAGGACCGCGAAAAGTTCATTGACAAGTCCACCGGGCTTGAGATGGAGCAGTCAGAGGACCCGCAAGCCCTGCTCGAGTGGTTCGCGGAAAAGTACAAGGATTTCGGAGCCAACCTCGAATTCGTCACGAACAAGTCGCAGGAGGGCGCACAGTTCGTCAAGGGCTTCGGTGGAATTGGTGGGCTCCTCCGGTACAAGGTCGATCTGAGCAACCTGGCGTCGGTCGATGACGAGGAGGACGAGTTCCTGTCCGACGACGAGGACATCTGACGGTATTGTTGGCTCCGATATGGAGCCTCGCCTGGGGATGGCGTTGGTAGGGATACGCCGGGCGAGGTGGTGGCAGGTGCGGTAGATGGCGTTGAGAACGAGGTGGCGGCCGCGACGAGTGCGGTGTTTGAGGAGGTACTCTGGGAAAGGCGTGTGGGGAAAGTTTTTGGGCCTGCGTGCCCATTCATGATATCCGAGCTCTCTCGGTATGTTTCCCTTTGCGCTGTCGCCGAAGCTGTACTCATCGTACACTTGCAGGAACTTGCAGATTTTGATGTCCTTCATTCAAACGATGAAGGTTTGGAAGGACTGCGTTGGCGGCGTCTTTACACCTGGTGCCGAGGACTGGTCCATTCGTCGCATCGTCGAATGATCGTCGAGAAGTAATCCGCGTACAGAAGCACCTTGCTGCTGTGCGTTGTATCGTTTGTATGTCTGAGTGTTTTTTATTGTCGAAAGATCGCTGTTGTACGCTTGCCACGCCGCTCTAGCTGGTCGTCCGAAGAAGCTTCATTATCGTTCAAGGTATTATCTTGTGGAACGGCTCTTGTCGCCCGCCTGACTGAGGCTGACTCTCAACATCTACGCCGTCAACATCCCTGAGTCCAACCGCCCGGTGGCAAAGGCGTCGGAAGCTGTCGCAGGCCAAGAACGCGGTCGTAAGCTTCCCCTCTTCAAACTTACGACGGCATGTGTAGCCGAGCCTACAAGCGCTCCGCCAAAGTGGAGCGGGCCTTTGCGAATACAAAATTCGATGGATTGCTTGTGTGCGTTCCCGTTGAGGCTGGGATGAAGCCTGGTACGCCCGGCGCGCACGCTACAGACAGGAAGCCTCCCATAGACAACTTGCCCACGATCTACGATCCTTCGACCCAGGTCGCGGTGACGAACACGCTAGAAATCGGCGCCTAGAGTCAAAGCCTCCCGCAAAATTCTCAAAGCTGTTGATGAGTCAGACGTTGTTCAGTGAACTGTTCAAATGGCAGATAGGTGTGTTAGAGCCCATCGCATCTGCCATACTGACCTTTATCACCATGACGGACACCGTGCTCACTTTCTACGATATCCCTCGCAAGCTACAGGGGACCGACCAGACCGAGTTTGCTTGGTCACCTAACTCCTGGAAGATACGGTAGGCCCCCCTTCCTCTTTGGCCAATCCGCTTCTTGACGTGTTCTTCCCACTCGTCGTGGGCAATATCTGCGATCAGTGCTCGTCTGAGAAGGCGAGGGCGTATTTCACGGAATCGCGCGAGAGGTGGTTCGGCATGCCGCTCGAGAAGGCGCGGCGCGGGCGGGGAAGCTCAAGGAGCTCGAGCAGACGTCGGTCGGGCTCGGGAGATGGGTGGATGCCGATGGGATGAAGGGAGCGAGATTCATCGTGGGGAACGGAACACCGACTCCATCGTTCGCAGATGTGATATCTACGAAGAAGGTGGTCGGGGAGCAGGGAGACGTGTGGAGGACGATTGCGGGGGTGGAAGGAGGCGGGTGGGCGAAATACGTGGACGAGTTCGACAAGTATGCGACCGTGGTTTGAAGTCAGGGGCGCTGAAAGCGTTGTAGCTTGGAAGTAAAACTTGGGTGCTGTACTCTTGTTTGCCTGCAGATACGAACTGCTGAAAGCAATATTGGTACATGTACATATGTACATACCGGAGATATCCATGACATCTGAACGAGTGGGAAGCTAATCAGGCACTGGCCGGGCAAGGTATTGTCAATTGTCAAAAAAGCCCGCGGATTTCCATACATACCTTCCTCGATGGATATGTATGCCCCCGCGTTCCCATCGATGCCAATAGATATGTCAGCGGGGTTCATTCGATGACTAACTGCGATCTCCAGTCGCCACTGGGTATATAATGGCATACTCACAGGCAGCCGTGGGTAGGAGTCGATCGCCCCTGCAACGGTTTCGTACTGACTACCATCATCATGACTGACGTGCTCACTTTCTACGACATCCCCCGCAAGCTGGAGGGATCTGACGAGACCGAGCTTGCATGGTCGCCTAACACTTGGAAGACACGGTGGGTCCGCTTCCCCTCCCTCCACTCATCCCTTGCTGATTGACGTTCGGCAGCTACGTCCTGAACATCAAAAAGATCCCATACAAAACCGTCTGGCTCGAATTCCAGGCTGTCGAGGCCGAGATGAAAAAACTCGGCATGCCCGCCACTGGCGTCAAGGCCGGGCAGCCTTTCTACACCGTGCCCACGATCTACGACCCTTCCACCAAGAAGGCCGTCACGGACTCGCAGGAAATCGTCTTCTACCTCGAATCCCAGTACCCCTCCGCACCCTCGCTCTTCCCGCCCCACACACGCGCGCTCCAGACCGCCTTCATCGAGGCCAACCCGCTTCTCGGCGTGTTCTTCCCGCTCATCGTGGCCGACATCCGCGACCAGTGCTCGTCCGAGGAGGCGAAAGCGTACTTCACGGAAACGCGCGAGAGGTGGATGGGCCGGCCGCTCGAGCAGGTCGTTCCGCAGGGCGCGGCACGGGCGGAGAAGCTCAAGGAGCTCGAGCAGACGCTGATCACGCTCGGGAAGTGGATCGACGCCAATGGGAAAGACGCCAAATTCATTGCGGGGGACGATACGACGCCGTCGTACGCAGACGTGGACGTCGCTTCGATCTTGATCTTTGCGAAGAAGGTGGTCGGGGAACAGGGAGACGTGTGGAAGACGATTGCGGGGGTAGAAGAAGGCAGATGGGCGAAATACGTGGATGCGTTCGACAAGTATGCGACCGTGGTTTGAAGGGAGGGGGCCAAGGCGCTGTAGTATGAAGATGTAACACTTGTAACTGTACTGGCGGATATGCCGTGGTTCGCAATCTGTGAACATTGTTCGAGGTTCCTGCTCGACCCACGGCAGAAAATACGAGTGATCGAAAGCAATGGTATTAGTGGGTACATACACATGTAAACTCATCCGCGAGCGTCGAGGGCGATACACATTAGAGCCTCGTGCTATCAAAACAACGTCATCTCCGGCGGCGGTCCTCGAGTCTCGAATGCTAGCCAGTCGCCGGTGCCTGTCGGAAGCAGTCCCATCTGACGGCATTTCCACAGGCCGAGACCAAGGGTGAGGGCATTGCACAGGATGTAGAGAAGTTTGGGCAGGAGAAGTGTTGTGAGCGCAGTGGCGTTGGCGGAGGATGAGGACGACGGAGTGCCTGGGGCGAACTGGGAGAAGGCTGGACGGCGGAAGGTAAGTGTAAATGAGCATAGGTGCGGATGCGGGACGAGACGCCATGGGAGGGCATGTCGGTGATGGGGGGGGGGCGGTGGTGTGATGATAGGCGTGGGCAGCGCCGACGCACCTGCGTTCATCGCCGCCAAATTTTTGAATGGGGAGAAGAGGAGCATGGCGACGATGCCCATGCTGAAGATTTGGACGCCGCCGCCGGACATGTACAACATGAAGGCTTGCATCGGCAGCTGCTTTGCGGGTGCGTAGCCAAACTCCCATGCGCGGCGTTCCTTGAGGGCCTCATAGGACTTGCTGGCAGCCGCGACGGGCTTGGTGGATGCCCTCGCCTGCACAGCCTCGCGTGAGCACGAGAAAAGAGGACGCCGAAAAAGGGAGATATTGAAATGGAAGACGGACGGAAGTGAGGGAGGAGAAACCTGGCGGAGGAGGGAGATGCCGCCATCTGAGGCGGTGTCGACGGTTAGGGGCACAGGCCGCGAATAGAGACCGAGCAGACAAACTTTGGATGCTCCATGGCGGCGTAGTTGAGGGCGACGGACATGGCAGCGGGAAGTGTAGTAGCTGTAGTTGGGGTCGTAATGCGAATACAAAGCGGTGGGAAATGCAATGGAGAGACGAGGTACGATCACGTGACCCGTCAAAGCGCTGTTGCGCCCGAGTCACTCTTTCCACCGCCCGCCGCTCCTTGCTCCCGACCAGCATGTGCTACCGACCTTGGTGGATATTAGGGCGGGCGTGCTACGTATCACTCCCACACTCTTTATATGGCCGCCCTCCCCCGCTCCTCCCGCTCGCCATGCTCCTCAATCCCCAAGTTTCATGACCACCCTCGCCGCGCACCCCAACCCCGCGCTCTTTCCAAACTTCCAACTGCCTCCGGAGATCACTTGTTTGATCGTCTGCTCCCTGATTGATACGGTACGTATTCATACCCTTTTTGGTACTGTGGGCTCAAGACTTTTTTTGGCCAGGACGTTGCCGACAGCGATTGCTTTCGACTGGGCAACATATTTGGTTATGCGCCTGCCGTGCCTCAGCTACCCGACGACTCGACCGATGCCCAACGTCTTCAGTACGCTTATGACGGCCGCTTATATGCTCTTGACACCCTCGGCCATGAACTCCGGTTTTTCGCCCCTCACATAGCTTACGACGCCACCTCTCCACACTCCATTTCTGTGCTGTCTAATACGTTTCTACTTCGAAGGCTGGCATCTAGGACTGTTTGCACATGGCCAAGCTATACTACCCCATCAGGGGACACCAGGCGCTGCGTGGCCCGTCTGGTCATTTCTTGGGAGCGTCACACCGCTATCGTAATCAACCATAACGTCCTGGACCAAGATGTCAACCTGGGGCCATACTTTGTGTCCGGCTCCAGTACCCATCCGCCTTTACATTGGCACCCTCAAGTACAAGGCCGCCTTCCACCCATTGATCTTTTCCGTCGGCACGAGTTGGCGTGCCGACTAAACGCGCTCAACACCCTCGTCCAACCGCCGACTCCAACGCGCATATACCCCCATTCTGCAGTCCAACGCGCAGCACAGACCACTCCGGTACCCGTGTTCCCTTCCGCTCTCATCGCCGCGTCTTGACTCCGCGGCTTTTCCCGTCTTTTTTTATTTCTTGTCCTCGTCTACAGGAACCGTGTGTGGTACTGACGCCGGCCTTTGTGTTGGACGGTCAGCTCCATGGCGACTTCATCAACCCTCGCGGCGTCGCACATCGCCATCTGCGTCTACAACACCCCGTCCAAGAAGCTTTCGAGCCGCTTCTGCACCTCCGCGCAGGCGAGCACGGGTATTTTTTCCCGGCTTTGCAGCCTCCTCCCTACACGTCGAGAGCCATACCTACGCACGAAGTCGATGCGGACGTGCCACTCCCCGGCCAGCCGTTTCAACTTTTTGTGGGGCACGATGAGGACGAAGTTGAGTATCTCGGCCGCTACGAGCGCGTCCCCTCCGCGCGTCTGTGGACTTGGCGCCGGATGACGCCTGATGAATGGGAGGGCATCAGCGAGCACCCCGTGCGTATTTACATCCGATCCCTGGCCCACATCTCTAACCTCGGTTATACGTGCTTTTTGCTTCGTCCTTGGCAGACAACTCAAGCGGTCTGCGATGCCATTCTCGAGCGCGCGGCCGCAGTGCTCAGCGAACCTGTGCTCCAGTCCCTCTCCACCGTTACTCACCATGCCCTAGGTGATGCTGAAGATCCTCGACATCTGGACGAGGTCGTCCATCACGCCCTACGGGCCGAGTTCAGGTGTGGCAAGCGCACGCTCGACGCCTTGTTCCTCCAATTCCTCCACTTCGACGCACGGGTCGAGCACGCCCTGCACCTCGCGACGGCCGAAGATGAGCCGCCGTGATGTCTGACGTAGCACGATGGCGAATGGACGACCGCGATGAGTCGAACGGCCATTGAATCAAGCGCGACGCCGCCGAGGACTTGCGAATCCCGTTCCCGATACACACCCTAGCTGTCCCTGTCCCTGAGTATCTCTGCCATACGCTTGGACCCCACCTTCCGCATCGACCTCCTCTGTGGGGCCACCTGCCTCCTGCGTGCCCCTGTCAATTCTACAACTATCCCGCATGTATACGTTCTGGAACAGGCTGTACATACCGTAGCCGTCCGCCGTCTCCGCCGTCGCCTCGCCTCACATACAATCATAATTAAGTATTCGTTCTTCGCAACTCCCGCTCTGCGCTCGCTCTTCCGTCTCTGACCCGGGCACTTATCGACGATCAACCCGCCCAGACACACACGTCGGACACATCCTTCAAAAGCGTCTATCATTCACTCAGTCCGAGATACCCGACGCGTACAGGAAAGAGGCCCCGCTCCCCTTCCCGAATCCCAAGGCTAAAAGCTACAATGACAGGAGCACGCCGGGCACTGGCTCATCACCCCATGAACGGCGGGGGGGTCTGCATCATAGGCATCCCCTGAGGCGTGAACCCCGGCGGCGGCGGCGGCGGGTAGCCGCCCTGCGCGGGGTTGAACATGGGCATGCCAGGCGGGGGCGGCATGCCCTGCATCGGCATCCCCATCGGCATCCCCATCATCATCATCTGCGGCGGCGGCGGCGGCGGCGGCATGCCCATCCCGCCCGCCTGCTGCGGCGTAAACCCGGGCGGGGGCGGGGGCTGCGCGAGCGCGCCCGCGAACTGGCCCTGGTACGGCGCCTGGGGGTATCCGGGCATCGGCGGGCGGGCGCCGAAGGCGACGGGGGCGGGCGGCGGGCGGGCGGCGGCGGGGAGGGCGTTGTTTTTCCGGGCCTGGGCGGCGAGGAGGCGCTCGGCGGGGGTGCCGTGGCGCTCGCCCTTGCCGTCCTTTTTGAAGGCGTACTGGACGGTGATGGCCTTGTTCATGAGGAACTGGCCGTTCATGGACTCGACGGCGGCGTCGGAGGATTCGAAGTCGGTGTAGGAGACGAAGCCGTAGCCTTTGGACTGGCCGGATTGGGGGTCGCGCGCGATCTGGGGGTTGGGCGTCAGGGGATGGGTGGACGGAGGGGGGCGAGAGAAGCGTAGGGGGTAGGGAGAAGGGGGGGGGACATGTGGGTGTGGAGTGAGATAGAGACACACACCTTGGCGGTGGTGGCCATCACGCCGAACGCGCTGAAGGTGTCGTAGAGCAGTCGTTCGTCCACGTTTTCGTCCAGACTGCCGATGAACAGGTTCGCGCCGACGTCGAGTTGCTTCTTATCCGAAGAGGCCTGCAAAGAAAAACACAGGATAATTATTGCGTCAGCATACATACAAAATTACGAGGGGGAGGGAAGAAAGCGGTTCCGAAAGGAGGCCGAGAGAGGTGGATGGGGACGGGGATTGTGCGCGAGGCAGACGAGGATGCTGTGAACGAACCTTGTTAACTCTTATCGGCTTTCCCCAGAGTTTTATTTGGTTCATGATCTTACAGGCATACTCCGCGTCGTCTTCTGTCAGAAACTCGCAGAAACCGTAGCCTTGGTGGGCCATGGAGATCCGGTCCTTGGGCAGGTGGACGTTCACTGTTGCGGCGACAATTGAACCAGACGACCAGGCTGAAGGCGAAGGGTTACGTACCGACAGGGCCGGCCTGCAGCATGAGCTCCCATACGAGTGCATCCGAACACCGCTCATCGAGGTTTCCCTACGCCGGATGGGAAAGGTTAGAGACGCGTTGGAGGTGGAATAGAGAAAGGACGCGCCAGATAGACGGTGGCCTCCTGATTTCTGTCATCCTGCGGTCTTGACATGTGAGCGCGAGGGAATTAGGAAGACAAGTGCGCGCGCTGGGGCGTTTTGAAGGTGGAGTGCTTGTCAGAGTACTTAGTTGGTCCAAGTGTGAGGGAGAGAGCAAGAGGCGGTTGTTGACTGCTGTTTATGACGCCCGACGCGTCTGCGTTTGCGTCAGGAATCGTCCGCGTCGCGTTCGTTCGTTCAACCTCTTTGCTCAACGCATCTCCAATCGGTACTGGTAGAACAGAGAACGCACTTCTCGCCGTGCAACTCTGGTCGAACTCTGATATGCTGGTCCAGGAGAAGAGAACGCCGAGGGTCTGCAGACCGCGTTCTGGGTCACACAGGCGGTCACTGTCACCCTCGAATCCGTCTCCTGCTCCGAGTCGTGCAGCTCCCATTGACAGGACTTCTGAGCCCGGTTGAGCTCGGTCACGGTTATGCTTCCGATAAGCTGCTTTCTGACTGTCCAACGTTCACGTCCAGCGCCGGGACCGTCGTCTATCTCAAGGCACTCGACGCCGGCCATCCAGCCACGCTCTCTGATTCCGTCACCCCCGATGATTCTCCTGTCCAATCTTTACTCGACACCGCCCCGAATCCGCCAGCCCCCGGCTCCACCTCTGGTCGTAAACAGACATATCTCCGCCTCGACGGCGTATTTCCCCCCAGCACCGTTCGGCATCTGCGGAGGCAATTGCGCAGACGCCGGCGCTCACCGTGGACGGCCAACGCCTCAGGAAGGCCTTCCTTTCGCCCGTCGAACCCCCATCCGTGCTCTTCATACTGACTTTATAGCCATACCATCTCCTCCCCTCCCCCAATTATCCACCGTGCTGACTAGCCCAGGCGTCAACTACTTCCATATAAACCACGCCAGGGACCGCTCCAACTTTCCTCAGCTACTACACCTAGCTTCCGCCCATCCCCCCGAGCTACCATGTACTCCTCTCGCATCCTGCTCGCCCTCTTCGTCTCCCTCGCCGCGACCGCCCTCGCGGTCCCCACCCGCGAGCTCAAGCAGGCCAAGATCGTCCGCGCTGAACCCGTCGGAAAGCGGCAGGACGACCCCGACTTCAAGTTCCCGAAGCCGTCCAAGTAACCCTCTATATATGCGCACTCTCGATCACGCTGACCACTCTATGTTTGTGTCTACCTCTAGACACTACAAGGCCCGCGACGCCGAGGCCACGCCCGACTGGTACCCCAAGCCCTCCAAGTAAGCCCGACACCCGACGCCGCTGCCTCCTCCGTCTGCGTCGTACGGAGACGCTCACCTCCATCTGACTGTTTGCAGGCATTACAAGGCTCGTTCCCCCGAGGCCACGCCCGACTACAAGCCTAAGCCCTCTAAGTAACCGTTCCTGCGCCTTCGACCCTCGCCAGACGCTCATCGAGATGACGTGGGGGCATTCACAGGCAATACAAGGCTCGCGCTCCCGAGGTCACCCCGCACGCTGAGATCGACTTGGACTAGAGGTTCGTGCCACATCTCACCGCCCCGCCCTATTTCTAACTCAACAATACGTACTGATACAGTGCGGGCATGCGATCCCCGTAGGCGCAACCGTGCGCGCGCCGTCGTCCCGTTCGCTCTCTACCCCCCCCCCCCCCCCCTCCCCCGTTCCAACAGCCCGCGCGATGTACGAGTACGTTCTCTTGGATTATGACTCCCCGATACAATGCATATCGCTATAGACTTTTTCTTCTTTCCGCCCGAGGTGCCCGGCGCGATGTACGTAGATGTAAACCCGATCTCGACGTTTTCTGTTACGGACCACTTCTCGTGCCTCTGTGGTGGGCGGAGTCACCGATCCGTCTGCCAACGTCTCGGCTCCATCAACATGACTTCATGCGCAAGACGATCTTGTTCCCCAAACTTTACGCTGAGCCCCCAACGTGCGTTTACGTCCATCGCGAACCCGGAAGAAGATTCCCATCACGGGCAGGCTCCCACCGCACGGACGACCCTTTCCGCAGAACATGAATAAGTCGGCCTCGGGTAAGCACGCGTCTCTCAAGCTTTCGAATGCTAGAGGCGCTAGAGTGTCAACAACAGCTGCAGCTCGCAACCCCCTTCCAGGTTCCATTCCGCGTTCGTCACCGCCATCCTGGACGACACCGAACAGCTATTGGTATGAGAACTGGCAACAAAGGCCACGCTATCACCGGGATGACGAAAGCCTGCTCGATCGCACTGACCAGAACGCGCAGTCCAAGTGGAGTGCTCCTTTTCCAGCCGTCCTTCCTGGCGAGCTGCCAGTGCATGCCCGCAGTCCCACAAACGCGGTGCTTACTTACTTGGTACTGTCCTTGTCGACTGAATGGCTCGAGCGCCCGACTGTCCGCATCGGCGAGTGCGTACTGCTCTTTTACCATGATCTCTGATGCAGTCTTGCAGAATAGGCTGTATTTATAGGATTCCTCCTCACAAAATATGGGTGGACGCCCACAGTGACAGAAGCACTGACGTCATTCGCATCACGTGACTTCCACGAAGAGTCCCAAACCCCGCAAGCTGGAACTTACTTGGCCATGAAAAGCGAGCAGAGTTCGAACTTCGAGGAGGGTGGAATCGTTGTCAGAACACGGACACTTCCTCTATCAGGATCAGCGGAACAAGACCCGACAGCGTAGACCCCCAATTTCCGGTGGAACGATATCTCTCCTCGGGCTGGTCGGTCTTTGTGTAAGTTGGTAAAGCGTAGAGACCATCCGAGCGACCACGACGCCATAAGTCTGACTCACTTAACCCACCAGGTACTGGTTCAAACTTTGCTAAGTAAAGAAGCAGCGTCCGAGTAATCATAAGTCCACACCCGCGGGACCCGAACACACCTCCATAAGTACACGTCGAGTACACGGCCCTCCTTCGTCGACTTCATATATCGTTCATATGTAAGTAAGTACCTCTTCCTCAGGCCTCAACGTCAGGCCTCAACGCCCGGATCAGCCCCAGTACTCAATCACGTAACATGATGACGACCGTCCTAACATAGAACGTGCGCACTTCATCTCCGAAACAACAAAAAATTCGAATCGACATCAGCGTTTATCGCCATCACCGACGCTCACTTCGAAAGCAGACGCACTCCCTCCACTTGCATGTGCTGCAGACGTGATATGCCTTCGAGCCGCCGCCAGGCAGACCCGTTCGCACGGTCCTGGCGATGAATACAGTACTCTGACCGTCTGACGTGCGACGACGACCAGAAACAACGAACCCATCTCTCAAGATATCTTCCACGCGATCCCACGTCGGAGCTCGCCCCCTCCACGATCAAACCGAACCTCAAAGGCCTCAAGACGGGTATTAACATTCCCCCTCACCCCAACCGCACCCCCAAAGAAAAGCAGACGAAAGGGAAGAAGTAAAGAGCCCGCGCGCGCGCCCGTCGAGCCTCGACCTAGTATCCGGACGGGCGCCAACACGGAAAAGATGAAGCCCGCGCGCGGCGACCCTCCAGGCTCCCGCCCGCCCGCATATACACCATCACGTATCATATGTACTCCACCCTCGAGAGCTCGTTTCATCCGCGCGAAAAAAAAAGGAAGATCTCATCAGCAACAGCGGCGACGCGGACGTGCGCGCGGAAACCGCGTGGGCAGAAGGCGCCATTCTCGGAGGGGGGCGGGAGCGACGGAGGGGGAAAAGTGAGGCAGGCAGGGGCGCATGCGGGCATATACGTACTCGACTCAAACACAGACAAACGAGAAGAAAGAGAATAACGGTGGGGAGTAAAAAAGACGGGATCGAATAGGAAGGATACGGATATCGTCGAACATGATCGTGGACTCGCGCGCGGAGGGGAAGGGTGGGGAGGAGACGAGCGGAGGCGCGGAGGGGGACAAGGACACTAAATAATAGATGGTAGAAGGATCGTATCGTGCGGTGATGATGTGAACGGCGGGCGGGCGCAAGGACATGGAACGAGATCAGGCCACGACGCATTTCGACCGCTTCTTGACGATCGGCGGCTCCAGGGCAGCCACGATAGCCTGCGACGCAAAACCAGGACACGATTCAGCGCGGAGGAGGGAGGGAAAAGAGGGCAAGCGAGCGCAAGACGCACCTCATCGAACACGTTCTTGAGTCCCTTCTGCGTCAGCGCGGAGCACTCGACGTACTTGACCGCGCCGAGCTCGCGCGCGAGGCGCTCGCCCTGCTCGGACGCGACGGGGCGTTGCTTCTGTCGCTGGAGCTTCTCCATCACCTGGGGGTCATCGCGAAGATCGATCTGGGTGCCGACGATGAGGCATGGCACGCCGGGGCAATGGTGGTGCACCTCGGGGAACCACTTCTCCTTCACGTTCTCGAAGGACGCGGGGGACGTCACGCTGAAGCAGACGAGGAAAACGTCCGTCTGCGGGTATGATAGCGGGCGTAGACGGTCGTAGTCCTCCTGACCTGTGGGCGGCGGGCGTCGACATCGTTCGGCGGGAGGAGCACGCGGCGGGGGGGGGTGGGAGAGTCAGTGGGCTGCGTGATGAGGTGAAGAAGGCGGAAGGAGCGCACCGGCAGTATCGAACAGGCCGAGCGTATAGGGATCGTCTCCAATCATCACGGTGACTGCGTAGTTATCGAACACCTAGAGAGGAAGCGGGCCAACGCAGAAGCCGAACATGGTCACCGACCGAACGCAAACTGGCCCGGAGGCTCCGGGAAGAAGGGAAAAAGACGCACAGTGGGCACATATTCGCTCGGGAACTTGTTCGTCGTGTACGAGATCAAAAGACAGGTCTGTAGGAGGCGAGAAAAAAGAGGGGTCGGTGACGGGTGCGCATGGGAGGAAGGAAGAGGGGGGGAACGGGGATGAGGGAACGAGACGGACCTTTCCGACGGCACCATCTCCTACGACTACGCATTTAATGGTCTGCATGTTGATACGGGTGGTCTAATTCTTTAGGCGAGGCTGTGTGGAGGGCACGAGGGAAGAAGAGAGGGAGGCGGTCAACATGGGGCGCAAGAGGGCATGCGAGCATCTCCCAGACGACGGGAAACGCCGGGCGGTGAACGCTGGCGGGAAGAGACTCACGATATAGAAAAGAAAGAGCAGTGCCGGGCCTTGGGAAAGAGAGGATGGAAATCGGGAGTCGGGGGAGGAAGGAGGAAGCTAGAGGCGTATCGCGTTGAGGTGGAAAAGGAGGAACTGTTGGGAAAAGGAGGTGAGTTGGAGTGGCGAGAGAAAAAGGGAGGAGAGAAGAGGGAAAAGAAAGGAGACTGACGGAAGAAGAGAGGAGGAGCGTTGGAGGAGTAGACGGGGACAGCGGTGAGCAGGGCTGAGCCTCGACGGTAACGAACGACCACGACGCCCTCGCTACAACTCACCGGCCTCTCTCGGCCTCGCGCGGCCTCTCCCCCGCCCGTCGCCGCCCGTCGCCGACATGCCGTTCCATCGCACAAACACGTCAAAACATGCTTCTTTCTCCTTTCCATTACAAATGCTTTCCACCCACTGCTATGCTACTAAGTATACCGTACGATCCTATATATAATATAATTATGAAGTGCCGTGCCACCCCTTCACTTCGTCTTCAACCGCTTCGCCGACGTCGGGTCTGTCCAATCTTCAGCGCTGCAGCTTCCCAAGTAGAAATGTCCCCACTTACCATCCACCGCAGGCGAAGCCGACCACCACGTCAACCGCCCGTCCTTCGTACCCGTGATCAAACATCCGTCCGGCGGCGCTGCAGGATGTCGACAGCTCTTGAAAAACAGAAACAGACCAGCATACCGTCAGCGCCCTCCGATCAAATATGTAGATACAACTCGCTTACCCCGACCGCTTGCACCACCGCGCCCTCCCCGTGGTCCAGCCCGTACAAGATCTCCGCCGTGTCCTTGTCCCACACGAGCACGTACCCGTCCGTCGACCCGAACACGACCCGCTCCTGCTTCCCCACGAACGTCGCCCCGAATTCGTACGTCGCCTTCGCCAGCAGCTCCGGCTCCTTGATCATGTACCCCCGCTCGATGTTCCCCCGGTTCTCGTCCTGCACTATCCCCACCAGGTGCGCGTGCCCGCCCGTCTGTCCCACGAGCGCGTGGCTCGCCGAGCTCGTCACCTCGATGCGCTGTCTGTTCTCGCGTCGCATCGTATCAGTCCGAGATCGCGTGGAGGGGGAGAGAGGACGCACACTGCGGTCTTGAAGAATGCGTAGGCGCGCATCAGGCCGGACACTTGGGAGTACCACCTGCAACACGAGGTCGGCTTCCAACTTCGCACACGCCGAGTAAGGAGCGTCAACTCACAATACACCGTCCTTGGTGCCACCCATGAGTGCCGTCCCATCCTCCACGAACTTGAGCGCGACGTTGTTTTGCCGCAGGATCGCCCGTTGCACTTGCCAAGTCCCTGCGCTCCCCGCCCTCCTATCAGCACCCTCCCTCTTACAACCGTTCAGAAGACGACGAGTGCACGCACCCTTGACCAGTATCCACAACTTGACCCCCATCCGCATGAACGACACCGCGACGCGGTCTCGCGTGTACGCCATCGCGGTGGCCACGTCCGGCGGCGCGCGTTCGTTCAGGTTCGTCTCCGCGACCTTCGAGCAGTGCCAGTGCCCGCCTTGCGCCTGCGCGACGCCCTTCATTTCAGTGTCCGTCTCATTCACCAGACCGTCCTCGATTTCAGAGAAAAAAGAGAGGGGGGACTCACGGGTCTCGTCCACTTGATCACCGTCCCGTTCTCGCACAGCGAGATCACGCCCACGTCTTCGTCCATCCACACCACGGTCACCACAGGTGCCGAGTGCGTTAGCCGCGCGACCTCCGAGTGCGTCACGTTGTCCCAAATATGGATCGTCGAATCCCGACCTGCGTTCCCCCACCAGCAGTCAGCACCACGTCCTCCAAAAATCATTTATTCGAAAGGGGGGGAATCTCACAATACACCGCGAAGAACGACCCGTTCGAGTTGAATGCGATCCCGCGTATGTCCGTCGTCCCGCCCTTCATCGGCGTCGACCGTATCGGGTGCACCGTTGGCCACGTCGACGGCGCCGTGCGCATCGCGGGCGGGCCGTAGTACTCAACCGGCGATTCGGGTTCGGGCGTCGGCGTCTTCTTCCGCTTCGTGCCCCCCGTCGGCGTCGGCGAACTCGCTCTGTCTTCCGTGTGGTGCGTCGAGATGGGCGAGGGGGGCGGCGGTGGACGTCGCGGGGGGTCTGCGCGCACGGGCGTGGCGAGGGGCGACGCGTGCCGCAGGGGGGCTGCGATTCGCGCGCGCGGCAGTCAGCAAGGTGGATTTTCTGTCGAAGAAAAAAAAATGCGGGCGGGAGCGGAGCGCACGTACCGAGACGTGAGAGGTGTGGGGGTATGGGTGGTTTCGGAGGCAATGGATGTGAGCGTGAAGGCGACACTGGCATCGGGGGCGGCGGAGGCGGTGGGGGCGGCTGTTGCGCTTGCGCTTGCGGCGTGGGCGGTGGCATTGTCGCTCTCAACGACGTAATAGGTGAGTACGGCTCGGGTCCCTCCCCCGCGATGTGCGCGTACGGGTTCATCCCCATCCCCATCCCCATCCCTTGCATATGCGACGGACTCGCCTGCGTCGGGATCGGGATCGGCTCCGAAGGCGACGGTGCAGGTGCCGGGCGATACCCCCCGAGCGCGTTTTGCCTGTGGGTGCCGATCGGCGTGAAGTTCGCGGAGGGCACGCCGGAAGAGGGTCCCGCGCGGAAGGGCGGATCGAAGTCGGGCGTCGCGTCGCGCTTGGACGCGGAGGAGGAGAGGAAGGGCGGCCAGGAGGGTGGCGAGGGTTCACGTACGTACGAGGGGGATGGGAAAGTGGGATTGGAAGCGTGGAAGCCGTTCGGGCGGAGAGGGGATGGAGGAGGCGGGGGCCCGTTTTGCGAGCGCGCGTTGGGGATGAGGTGTGATGCGGAAGATGAGGGGACGTCCTCTCGTTTGACGTTCGAGGAAGACGGCCAGGCTTGGGATGCTGTACGATGTCCCCCGCCAATGACGGTTGCCTAGAAGGCGCTCGGCATGTCGGACATGATTGTATGTGTGAAGGAATGTACGTACGTTAGAGCCACTAATGAACGGTGGAGGCGGCGGCCCGGGCCTTCCCATCACGGGTGGTGGGCCACTTCTAGGGGTGGGAGGTCCCGCCTTATTGGCACTATTTGACGGAGGCGGAGGCGGCGGCGGCGGTGGCGATGGAGGTGATTGAGGTGGTGGTCGAGGATGTGATACGGGCGATACAGGAATCACGGATACCATAATAGTGTCTGGTGAAGACGGTGTTTCTTGTCTGGGTGTGGCAAGACGAGGTGTAGATGGAGGAGCGGATCCACTCGGCTGTGGAGATGAACTAGCGGGAGAGCCGACAAAGTCTGTCATGAACCCGCCCGAAACGAAGGGATTCGTGATTTTGGGACGGGCTTTCTTCCTGGCGGATGGACTACCCAAAAGGTCGGGAGGGTTTTGTGTAAGAGCTGAGGTGGAAGGAGAAGCAGCATGCGGTTGAGGGGAGGCTGAGGGAGACTGCAGGTTGGTGACAGAAACGATGAGCTCTGTAGGAGATGCTGATCGCGGTGCATCTTTGGAGGATGAGTGGGGAATGGATAACGGGGCTAACGACTGAACGGTAGAAGTGTGCGAGGAGAGGAGAGTAGGCGTTTTCGACAACTTTCCCTAGATTTACACACGATGTTCACACTTGTATCTTATGTCTCAAGGTTGACGGTGCTCACCTTAATGGGGTGCAAATTCGCCGAAGTGACGGCAGGAGTGGACGGAGGGGTAGAACCAGGCGAGTCCAACTCCATTGGAGACAAACTACGATCATTTGGTGGAGGCTGGGAGGGGGGGAGTGTAAGACGGCGGCGCGAGCAGAAGCTTCCGGATACTCACTTGATGTATGTCGCGAGATATCGTAACTGGCGGAGTCGGGACTCTGAAGTGAACAGAGGGGCGTGGCATGACAGCAGGAAGCTTATCCTGGTGGTTTTTGACCTCCAAGAGGGACGGAGATGTTTTCAAAATGTTACCCAGAGCGGCAAAGTCCAACATAGAGGGACTCGTCTTCACGGCCAGCGGGGCAGACTCAGGCTCGGTCTGCACACCAGCAGATGCATATGTGGGTTTAGGAGGCCCGAAGAATGCTGTATGGCCTTTGTGTAAGCGAAAGGAAGGACAGAAAGAGGAGAACACGCACCAGAAGCCGGGATGTCCTCCGCCCGTCTTTGCCACGGCTTTCGCATTTTGGGCGGGACCGCCTGCTCTGAAGGCTGGAAATCATCCTCCTCGTCCGCCACCATCGTGTCATCCTCCTCATCCTCGCTGGCAGGACCATGCGCGATATCTCCCTCGAACACAATAGCGCGATCCTTGAATGGCCCCTCGCCGAACGTGAGCAGGATTTCCTTCCCTGGCTTGACTTCGATCCTCTTTTGCGCGAACAAACTGAACAGAACAACGTTCGGGTCTTTCTCCTCCTCTTCGTCCTCCGAGTCGTCGAACTCGACGCGTCGCAGAATGAGATGCGCCTTCTGGGTTGAACCATGCGCGCGCACGCGCAAGTCGCCCTTTATACCGAGGATGGAGGCCGCGGTAAGTGAGGTAGGGGTGTCCTCGACGTCGAGCTTGGTGGACTTGACCATGCGGGTGCCTTCGAATGAGGTGTACTTACCTCCAAAGAGTTACAGCAGCGAGGAAAAGTGAGAGGAGGCGGCAACGAAGCGATGGCAAAGCTCAAAATGTGTGGACTCTCCCACGTGACGTAAGGAGGTCCATCCGGTCCGTGGACCGAGCCAGCAAGCGCTTGGTAAAATTTCCCCTTCTTTGGCTTTCCCCACATTGTGCCACTGTTCCCGCTTCTCCGCTTCTACCTGTATGTTTGTTACCAGACAGAAAGCCACTCGTCGGGCCTCATCAGAGATATCCCAGACTGACGGGAGCTATACACCGCTGGAATACCACAGAGAAGATCAAATTCAGTGCGTGCACATCCACCTCTTTTCTGACGCTCTCATTTCGCGGATCCTCCAGATCAACGCCACTTGGCGGTCCCCCATCCTGGAAAACGACAGCTCTATACCTTTTTCTCCTATTCTTCCTCCTCGGAGCGGCACGAGCATGTCTGATACACATCCTACACTCCGTCTTCAAGAAATAACGTACTACTTTACATTGCCTCGTGGCCTCGTCCGCTCTGCTGCTCTCACACAACATTCTTTCCTGTTCTATCTTTTCGCCTTCATTCACACCTCAGTTCACCTCGGGCACTTGATTCTTCCAGATCACCCCCGTACTCTTGGAGGTGTCGATGGCAATCTGCCTTACCGCACGCGCCTGCTCGAGTGTCGCACCCCCGCGACGCGCGTTGTTCAAGTGCCAGTTGATCTGGAGGGGGGTGTCTCCTGCGATGAGGGTGCCGACGAGCGCGTAGGATGTCTCGAGCTGGTCCGTTACCTCCGTAAACCCGTACACCGCTCCGTACGCGACCGTGTTGCTGAACCATCCTGAGCCATCCCATCCACGTCAGCCTACAGTCTATGGATTGAATGACGACTCTTACCCATGTCGGGGTAGATCGAATCGAGAAGACCCTGCACGTTCGCCGCGGTGTCACCGTAGAGCGACTGGAAGAATTGACGTCCCTTTTCTTCGTAGTCAGCCGTTGAGACCTTGGTATCTCTGCATCGACCGATGAGCGCGTCGTGCTATATAACAGTGTTTCATCTGGTCGATACCTCAGAGTTTTGGTGTCTTTCAAGTTGTCGGGCATCACACCGTGCAAGGAGTTCAGCGCGTTGATCGCCTGCAGCAGATATGAAGACTGTGACGTGCCGCCACACGCAGATAAGGGTGTACCTTTGAGTAGCCGGCCACCATTCCTGACTTGAAAAGTGAGTCGCGGAACTTGCGCGCAAGGAGGAGCTTCTCCTCGTGAACCTTGTCGCCTGCAATGCCGGACTGCTCTTGCGCTTTCTCGAGCTCGGCCAGCACGAACTTGAACAACACCGGTACAGCGTCAGGTCTGTTGCCGGTCGAAAATGCGACGGCAGCCACAATCCACCAGGGGTTCTTTAGAACTATGCGTTGAAGTCAGTCGCGCACCTCTAGGAACGGGGAAGGACGGGCGCACGCACTCTCTGCAGAGCCAGTAAGTGAAGTAGTTCCGGTGGGATATTGAGCTTTCAAGTTGGCCAGGAATTCAGCGGTAGCGATGTCAGCCATATTACGGTCCGATAACGTGCGCGCTGAGGGTAAGGAAAGCGAAGGCAGAGGATCGATGATCGATGCAAGACGCAAGGAGCGAAGAAGTATCTCGAAGAGACGATGGGATCATCTGGCGGTCACGGCTCCGACGGCCCAGAGCCTGCAAGTCCTAAGTGAGGTGAGATATCTTTTCTGACCTTCAGAGTGGCCGTTATGCTCTCCTGACTGATGCAGGAGTAGAGACCCCGCAGAAAAGTGACAAGATTCACAAGAACCATGTGCAAGAAGAATAGCACTGGCAGACTGGACAGTAACAGACTGTAGTCCGCAGCGGGCGGCACAGGCCCTTGAATCACGTGAACGTCGGACTTAATTTCTGGAAGCTTGCAGGACGCTCGGCGTCTAGGCGTCGCGCAAATAACCATCGTGTTCCCCAACAAGTACGGCTCGTAGAACAGGAATCGCACTGCGCACTGACCAGGTATGATGACCACTCTTACTTGGATCAGTTGGACCTACAAATATGCACTTCATCCTCATGCCAGCAACCCCCAAGTTTGACTCATGCCCTCTGGACGCGTCACCCGATGGAACCGTGCAGCTCGACTTGCGCATCAGGAAGAACTTGCGGCGCTTGATGGCCCCCGACTCCCCCCAGAACTCTTCAGAATCATAGTCGGACACGCCCTAACAGATCTGTTGGGGGACCTTGTCCTCGTGCCGGAGAATTTGAGGGTATGGGAGGCGGGATCGGTGCTCCTCCAGGTATCGAGCGCATTTAGGACGTTTGTCATCAAATTCATGGAGCCTCTATGGGGCGGGGAGTTTCCTGTTGGTAACGGGTGCGTCTAATCACACGCTTTCAACCTGAACAGAAAGTGGAACGAGGCGAAACCATCAGGCTGTACAAGCAAACCATGACGCTTTGTCGTCGCTACTCCGAGTACGCGCACTGGTGGCCACACGATTTCTTTTATGCCTCCAAGAGACCTTCGGCTTTTTGGTACAGTATCCTGGAGGATTCACGTATCCCCATCGTCGTCCTCTTAAAACACATCATCTCCGGCGTCGCGCGCAGCCTGGCCAGAATCAAGATTCCATGGCGAGAAGGGGTTCTACACCCTTATATCCTCGACTGGACTCACTGCGTTTGTCGATGAATACAGCAAATTGGCATATCAGACAAAACGGGTGCTTTTCGCTCGTGTTGAGCAATACTTGGAGGAGGAATACATACCTGGGATAAGAGGTCAGCACTTCTTAGCGATATCCTATGCCATGTATTAACTGCTCTCCGTCGCCTTTGTGTTAGCTTCGGTGCTCGATGGCGCGATAGAGACACTCTCTAAACTACTGCTTCTTGGGGTAAAGAACCATTTCAAGTTACCAGAGACATCTTTCCTGCTCTCAGCGCTTTCCCCACAGGTTGACGTCGATCAAATAAACAGTTACTCAACGCGAATGCTTGTCGCATGCCACACTTTCAATTCGGACCTTAAGCGCCTCTGCGAAGAACGCCTCGCACCATGCTATCATGGCGCCCACGAGCGCGATGTTGCATTGACACGTTACAATTTCTCGCTCTCTGCGTGGAACAAGCTGCTAAGCATGATGGTATTCGCGGAAACTACGTCGCCTGCGACGGCGGACGCCTGTTGGTCGTGGAAGCAGGTATTTGTGACGATTGTGTCGGAGGGGGACAGGCGTCGACTTCTGCCGAATGTCATGGTGGACACACCCCTCCGGGGCGACACAAAGTGATGCACTCTTGGTGGTCTTTACTCACATCATATGCTTTCTGTACTTGTATCGCATTGTATTTTTTCTCATTGCTCGGGACAATGTTGACCGTGGGAACGTCACCAACCAATATGGCATATCATGTGACCGTACGGTGTAGAATGTTTTGAGAAACACCGCGCCTCGTGGCACAGGCCACCATCGTGGCCCACGACGAACACGATCTATAGGGCAACTTCACCCGATAAGGTAGGATAACTGTGTGTGTCAACCACTGAGTCGCTTTCTGAATCGACAGCAGCTCGACCAATGCCGCCGCCTGGACACATCTCCAAAGGAAGACGTGCAGCTCGACTTGCGCGTGAACGAGACTTCGCAATGAAACTTCACGCGGCCCTTCTTCATGTGCTTCAGCTCCGAACTCCCCGGCTCCCGCCCGAAGTCTTTGACATCATAATTGGACACGCCTTGGCGGACATGTTGGGAGACCTTGTTGTCGTGCCGGAGAATTTGAGGGTATGGGAGGCGGGATCGGTGCTCCTCCAAGTATCGAGCGCGTTCAGAACGTTTACTATCAAGTACCTGGGACCGTTATGGAGCGGGAAGTTTCCCGTTGGGAACAGGTATGTCTAACTTAATGGTTCCATCTAGACAGATCGCTGAACGGGGCGATCTACCGCCAGGAGATACAAGCAAACTATAATGTCTTGTCGCCGTGACTCCGAGTATGCGCACTGGTGTCCACATAAATTTGTATGCGAATCGAAGGTCCCCTCGGTTCTTGATCTCCCTATTGTCATCATTTTCAAACATATCTTCTCTGGCGTGGCCTACAGCCTATCCAACCTCAAGGACCCGTGGCGGGATGGGGCCTTGCAACCGTACGTTCTGGATGAGCTCACTGCGTTTATCAAGGCATACAGCCATCTGCCGCACCGGACAAAGTCTGTACTTTTTGCTCGCATCGAACAGTACCTGGAAGAGGAATATATTCCTTGGATAGAGGTCAGTTCTCCCTGTAGCGATAGACTTCTTTGTGCGTCGATGGATCTAATAATCATCCCTTGGTAGCTTCGATGCTCGAGAGGGCGATACATATTCTCTCTAGATCGCTGCTTCTCGAGGTAAGGAGTCTAGGCTGAGTCTGGTAGACACTATCTTGTTCTCATGTGTTTCCCGGCAGATCGACATGGATATCGTCTGCACTTATCCAGTAGGAATGCTCACAGCGTGTCAAACTTTCAATTCGGTTCTTCTGCGCTTCTGCGAAGAACGCCTTGTGTCGTGCCGTGGGCATGAGCGCGACATTGTTTCGGCACGCTACAACTTCCGGTTCCCTATGTGGAACCTGCTGATGGACATGGTCGTGGACCTAGAGACATCTTTCCCGATTGCAGCCCCTGCTTGTCGGGTGTGGAAACAGGTGTTTGCGACGATTATGTCGGAGGGGGATAGACGTCGACTTCTTCCGAACGTCTTGGTGGCAACTCCCCAGAAGTGACCAACACATCATTGTACCTGTATTTTATGCGGCCTCGCCATTGTATTGCTCGCTCTACACTCGTATCACATCGTACTGTTTCTCATTGTTCGGGACGACGGGACAATGGTGGGAAACGCGTCAAGGCACGTGCGTGGCGCGTCCTGTGACGCGTGTCGTCATAAGGTCGCGTCTAGTTGCCAGTGGCAACTCGCCTGGGCCCTCGAACGTCGGTTTATCCCATTTCCTTTATAACCCCCTTCGCCGCCCAGCTTTTCGCCCGCTTTCCTTCATCCCCCCACCACCTCCACACCCCGACGCATCTTCGCAACTTAGTAATATGGCAGGTACGCACGCTGTGATCCTGGCAGCCCGGATTCCTAACCGCTTAGCTCACCGTCTAGGAACGAAGCGTACCTCTGACGAAGCCGGTGTTTCGACCCGTGGTAGCGCTAAAGTAGCGCGTACCAGCCCCAACTCGAAGTCGAAGAAGGGCGGCAAGAGAGGCCCCAAGGTGCGTCCACCGTCGCTGCTCCACGCGCTCCTTGGCACCGACGCGTCCTCTCACCTCTAGGCCATGGCCGAGAACGCTTTCAAGAAGCGCGCCCTTCCACTACACGTCAATGTTACTCACACACCGCCTACTATTCCCGACGATAAGTCCGTCCCCGCCGCCACCGCCGACCCAGGCTTCCTTGCCGCCGTCGCCATTCAACCCACGACGTTCAACACCGGTAGTTACGGATGGAAGGGCACCAAACGGTTGACCATTGAGATTGACGATCCCGAGGGTGGCGAGGGTAAAGAGAAGGTCCATGTCATGTTGCAGTGCGTGCTGTTATCCCTTTGCTTCGCCTTTGCGGGACTACGGTGTTAACGGTGTTTGTTGGCCAGGATAAACGCCACGGTGATTGGCAGCAAGCAGGCAAAAGGGGACTGGTGAGGCCGACGAGGATGCGGCTGCCGAAGAGGCTACTGGAGAGGCTGCCGAAGAGGACGAAGCAAAGGAGGCTGAGTGAAGATCCGGTCGACTGGACGTTGTGTTTCTTTGCTTCCCATTTCCCTGCCCAAGTTTCTTCTATATTATCTTTCACATATGTGCCTTGTATATTGGAATCTGAGCAGCAGATTTGCCTTTGACGTGCACAGTTAGGAATGATTTCAATGCGTAAGGGACTGACTAGTCGATACATGGAGGAGAGGATACAGATATCCAAGAGGCTACAGGTCAAAATCAGAGTCCGAGTCGTCTTCTTTCTTTTCCGAATTGCGAACGTTCTTCGACGTATGGTTTGTCCACGTTGATGTCGATCGCATGCGCGATGAGCGATCGTGGTCCTCTACATCCTCACCATCTGAGTCGTCATTGTCCCCCCGCGACTTGCCCGGTGGTCGTCGTTCTGGCGGAATAATGGCGCCTGCGACAATGAGCAGTGCCTCAAGCTCTGAAACGTAGGTGTGAGTGTCGACGGCGCAACGTAGGAGTATACGACCGCGTACCTTCGATTTTTCGGTCACGGTCGGCGCCCCATGACACGACTTGAGTGACGATGTCGCCCTTGCGGTAGACGATGAACATCGGCACTCGTGTGTCAGGGAGGTTAGGCAGGCATTTGTCCCCGACGATTGAAACAAACTTTGTCCGAGGATGTTTTTTGGCTAATGTTCGGATATGCTGGAATGCACGATCGCTCCGAGGGATTCTGAGAGCCGAAGACAATGGAGAGTCGGTCAGCCAGCGTGCGCTGCCGTGAGAGACGGCGGACGGACCTACCCATCCTTGTACAGGAAACACACCACAGCCTGTTCCGCGACCCTTGTCATCCCCCTCCTCGTCAACCTGGCTAGCCTCGGTGACCTCTCTTGTATAATCGTCCCTCCCGATCGGGATGACCTCCCCGAAACGCGCGCGTCGGGCCTCCTTGGCCTCCTGTAGCAGCCGCTCCCTCCGATGCCTTTCGATCGCACGTTCGGCGGTGTCGTCAGCGGCGTCGGCGGCAAGCTCCTGAAGCTCTGAAGAAGTGAAATCGTCGAGGAGGTCGGAAAAGGTCGGACTTGGTGGAGGCGAGGGCGAAGGGGGTGTCGGCTCGCGAGGAGGCAGGATGCCGTGCTTGCGCAGGGCTTCGTTGCTGAAGGGGATCAGACGACGACGCGAGGAGCGCGTCGAATACGCACAATTCGGTGTCTTCGTTAGGATTGATGGCCATTGATATTGATGCGGCACGGTGAAATGACACTTGAGGGGAAGGAAGACGGCGAAGTGAATGGCCGCGCCGCGGAATTTGGGTTGTTCTCATACATTTACAACCACCACCGCATAAGCGGCCATCTTCCCTCGCGCTCTGCGCATGCTGCGCGCATAAAGCGCTCCCCCATATCACTCAACAAGACCCTGATGCTCCTACCAACGACATGACTGTTCTCGCCCCCAAACTCGAGTCCGAGTCGCGCTTTGAACACACCGCCAGAGGCTATCAGGACGAAATCTTCCGCAGGGCTCAAGAAGAAAATATCATCGCCGCCCTTGCCACGGGAAGTGGTAAGACCTATATCAGCGCGCAACTCATCCGTTGGATCGCAAACCAGGAGCATGCAGAGGGCAAGATCGTCGTGTTCATCGTGCCCCAGGTGCCTCTCGTCGAGCAGCAATATACCTATCTCAAGAAGCACGTCGATCCGTTGCGTGTTTCTAGGATGCATAGCGGAATCACAAGCAATGTTGCGGATAGGGTCAAGTGGAAGAAGTCGTTGGAAGGAATCGATGTGTTAGTGACTACAGGTGAGCATGTTTCGAGTTCCCGGACCCGTAGTGCAAGCATCTCATCCGCATGTTCTCCAGCCCAGGTCTTCCTCAATCTTATCACCCATTCACACTGGAGTTTCAACAAGGTAAGCTTGTCCCGATCGTTTCCTTTTTTCTTTTGCCAATACCCCAGCAGGTTTCCCTTCTCGTCTTCGACGAATGTCACCACGCCCAAAAAGATCATCCCTACAACACAATCATGCAAGCTTACGATCGCTGTCTCGACTCATCCCTTCCCAAAATCTTCGGCATGACCGCCTCCGCCGTCCGTACCCACACCAACCCTGAGAATGACATTGCGATTCTCGAACGTAACCTGCATGCGCGAGTGCTCACGAGCGTTCACTACGTGAACGAACTCACCATGCACTCGCAGAAGCCCACCGAGGTGAGCGCCTGTGCATATACGCACATCCTGCCCCCGCGAACGCGAGCGTGTCCCAGGTTATTCACGAATACCCATCGCCGCCGGAGGTTTATCCATCGTATGCAATACCTTCTTTGTGGCACCTGTTGCAAGTGCAAGGCATCCTTGAAAACGAAGACATTCCCTGGGCCGAAATTCGAAGACGATATGACGCGGCACTGAACAGCCTAGGGCATATTTGGCGCGGAGCAATATATGCACTCGGACCTTTGTGTGCGTGCGCCCGGTCCTAGTTGAACACAATGGCCAAGACGAAATGGAGACATTGCGCAGGAAGTTCCTCACGATTGGTACCCAATATAATGAAGACGATAGCAAAATGCCCGTTTCTAAGGAGGTGCAAGCACTGTGTGACACGTTGGAAGACCTTCGGGCATTTTTCGAAGACGAGGGCGACCTCCCAGCACCATGGACGTTCAACATGGAATGGTGTACGCCCAAAGTGGCCGCGCTTGTGGACATACTTGTACAACCTCGTTCATCGGATTTTCACGGAATTGTGTTCGTTGACCAGCGTCACATCGCCCTTCACCTCGCAAAGTTGCTCAATCGGATACCGCACCTACGGGGTCTTGTACGCGCGGCGGAGCTGGTGGGTCATGGCGGTGCCGATGAGCTTGCCGTCGGGATGCATTCAAATCGTCAACGAGAAGTCGTCCAAGCTTTTCGAGATGGCGACATCAACCTATGTGAGTCCCCACTCAGTTCAACGCTCCTTCCCGCGTTGACCAACGTCCAGTGGTCGCCACGCAGGTCGCAGAAGAAGGCCTCGATTTTCCGGTGAGAGCCGGCTGATTGGATTTGGGTGACAGAAAGTCATCATGCGCCTGTAGGCTTGCGACCTCGTCGTGCGCTTCGACCCGCTCCAGAACCTTATTGGGTACCTTCAGTCGCGCGGTCGTGCGCGCAGGGCAGACTCAATATTCATCTATATGGTCCTGGAGGGTAATCTAAACGACATCAAGAAGTACGATGCGTTCAAGGAGTCCGAGCCGAGGGTGAGGGAGTTGTATCAGGCTAGGTCAGTGGGGCCTAGGCGTTTGAGAGAAGACGAAGGCATGGATGAGGATGTTTCGCCTGTGGATCTTGCCACACGTGAGCGATTCGTGGTGCCTTCGACTGGTGCTGTCTTATCCTATAACACCGCCATCGCTCTCCTCAGCCACCTTTGTTCACTTATCCCCTGCGACAGCTACACAGCTGCACCCAAGCCTAGCTATTCAGGCGACTCCCAATCTACTTTATGTCTCCCCACCGCGCTCCCCCTCTCCTCGGAACATCTCACCTACATCGGTCCGCCGAAGCACTCAAAGAAGGAGGCCAAACGCGCCGTAGCGTTTCTCGCGGTCAAGACGCTGCACGGGTTGGGCGTGTTCGATGAGTATTTGCTTCCCAAGGGCCGCGGGAAGGACGCAGAGGATGTCGACGGGAGGCCGCTGGTGGACGTGAGTGGTGTGCCGGATCTCATGGACGTCGTGGTGCAGAATCCGTGGACGCTTGGCCCGAAAATGTGGCTTCATCCAGTATTCGTTGATGGGCAAGGGGTGGGCGCGATCGTCACTGGTACCAGGCTCCTCCCTCTTGTCACCCTCATGTGCGACCGTCAGTACACTACGGGCCCTTCAGTTCTTGTGGACTTCGATCCCGAGACGGAGTACAGACAGCGAGCTATCATGCAGCAATACACCGACATCGCGCTCTGGTGGTGCAACACGGGTCGTCCTCGGCCACTTCCTCTTTCCTGTTTCTTGGTGCCCACGCGTCCGGTCAACGAGAAGCCCCAACCGGATTTCGACGCCATGGAAGCTATGCTCAAGTTCCCACTAGGGTGCTACGATTGGTCTTCCATCACCGAGGCGCACAGAGACCATTTGTTCATGATGAACCGCCCGGAACATGGACGCGTGTATCTCTTCCACAGGTTACGCCCCGATTTGACCCCTCTGTCCGTACCGCCGGATGATGCGCAAGAAGCAGGCCATCCCACGTACAAGGACTATTATATGAAGAAGTTCGAGAGGAAACGTCGCGATGTATTCAACATCGTAAATGACTGCCCGCTCGTAGAAGCTTATCGAGTCGATCGTCAAGTAAATGCGTCTTATAACCTTGGCGAGAACGGTCCATTTGTTCTTCGAACGCTCGTCCGCGACGAAAACCCTTACTTTCTCCCTCTCAATTTTTGCCGGTGGTTCAACATGCCGGAAGAAATGTTCAGGTTATACAGATCGCTCCCTCTGATATTGCGCCGCATCACAGACGTCTGGCGAGCCCGCAAGGCTCGCATGGACCTAGCGCTTCCACCCATTCTAGATGACCTCCTCGTAGAAGCATTCACCCTCCCCGACGCCGCTGCCTCCTTCAACAACCAGCGCCTCGAGACCCTTGGCGACGAGGTGCTCAAAGTCTGCACTTCCGTGCATCTATTCAACAAATTTCCATACCGGCACGAGGGCCAGCTGGACGTCATGCGCACCCGCTGCATCTCGAACCGGACGCTTCTCGCGCACGCAAAGGAGATCGATCTCGGATGCTACCTGAGCAACGAGCCACAGAACGTCAAGACCTGGCCGTATGTTATGGCAGAGGGTAGTCCGGCTGTGGACGGATCATGCACGGACCGGAGATCTAAGCGAAGGATGGCGCGCAGGAGCCTTCAAGATTGCATGGAGGCGACTCTGGGCGCAAGCTGGCTCACTGGCGGGATCGAAATGTCCTTGCATGCGGGCACGGTATTGGGGCTCAATTTTGGAGGCACGATCCCTTGGACGATGCGTTATTCTCGAGACCGAACGCACAAGACCGAGCGCATCCCAGGTGTATACGGTGCATTGCAAGAGCAGCTGCAATACCGGTTTCAACGCCTGGATCCGTTGTCAGAGGCCTTAAGACACCCTTCATACACTACCGGGGGGGCATCATATCAAAGGCTGGAGTTTCTTGGGGACGGTATGTTCATTCGTCGCTTGCTCCACCGCGCTCGTGCTCACTTTGCTTTAGCTCTTATCGACCTCGCCGTCATGACGTGTCTGTACAAGAAGTTTCCCCAAGCCACCTCGGGCCAACTATCCTGCATGCGTTCACGCTCTATTTGCGCTCCCGTGTTCGCGTGGGTGGCCGTGAGGCTCGGTCTGCACAATTTAATGAACGTAAGCAACATGGAGCTGAGCAACGCGATGAACAAGTACGCGCCCATCCTCCGGGAGCTGTCCCCTCGACAGATTATAGAGGAGAGCTGGGCGCACGACCCGCCCAAGGCCGTGAGCGATGTCCTGGAGAGCCTCGTCGCGGCGATCCTAGTTGACTCCATGTATAATTTGGAGAAGACCAACGCGGTCATCGAGCGCATTATGATGGATATATTGGAGGTCCTCACGCCTGACCTTCGTCCAGACCCGGTATCGGAGTTGATGGTGTGGGTAGCACAAGCGGGATGTCGGCGGATATGCATTCCGTACGTACTGTTGGAGTGTTTGCTGTGCGATCGTGCGCTCACTCGATTTATTTGTAGAAGGTCTCCCAGCAATCCAGACGCTCGAAGGGTCACTGTCAAGGTCGTCGTGCATGACGTCGTGATTTCCTCTGCTTCCGCTACCACTCGATCGGTCGCAAAGGCATTCGCATCGGACCGGGCACGCAAGATGCTGCAGGACACCGAGGGACGTCATTCCCTGGAGAGGTTATGCAAATGCGGGCACCGTGGCGCAAATGAGGACCTAATACCAACTACCATAGAACCAACACTACCGGCGGCCGATGATGTTCAGGAGAAGATCGGGGGTGTCGAAGAGGATGAGACCGAGGCCGGTTTCGCTGAGATCGCTCAACAAAAGCTGGAAGAGTTCGTAGGTCCGCGGCAGCAGAACATCCAAGTCGAGAATAACGACGACGTTCAAGACGAGGATATTCTAGCCGACAACGAGGACTTAGACTCAGGGGGGTTTAAATCCGATGACGCGGGGTGCTTGGACAAACTTAGAACGAGTATTTGCAGAATTCGATGAGTGTCGACGTTGCCTCGGCTCTGTAACGATCCAATAACTCCCCAATTTTGTTGACGTCGTGGTGCAGGCATATTGCATCCTGGATGGTATTATTGTTTGCGAGTGGGCGTGTCACCCGAGCTCCAACACGCCTGAAAGCGCCATGCTGAGGGCTGCGTAACTATAACCGACCCAAAGCTGTGGGAGGAGTCCTCGGATCTTGGGTTTTACGGCAACCTCAAGGCAAGATATCCCTCAAACATTGAAACAATCATCATCACCTGACCCTGCAAGCGCAACGTCGACACCCACGAGGCAGGATGGGTTAACATTTAACGCTCTTGTTGTAGCCAGGCGAGCTCAGCTTCCCAAGCAACGCGCTCAGCGGACCATTGACATGGCAGTCGACCAGTCGCAACCCCAGACTCGTCACAAACTTCGCAGACTTCGGTCCTTCTCCTACTTCGCTAGAAAGCAAATTCGTGCCTACCTACAATCCTGAAGCTTCGCTCAACGACTCTTCTGATGCGGCTAGGTTTAGCGAGTGGCACCTAGACAGAAAGATAAGGGCGTTGGTCCTATCCCTTGGCGTCTGTCACCTTTGCCCGGAAGATGACATATCTACAGCCGTTCGGTGGCCGCGCTGGAGACCAGTGAAGCGGGAACAGTCATATGAGCGGAGCAAGCGCGTGTTGGCTTGTCTGATGAGGGGATCCCGAGGTACGAGGGTTGGCTCCATCGACGTCTGCTTTAGGAGACTAGTTGGCTTCACTTTCTGCGGCATAATGTTTGTTATTTGGGCGTATACGCATCGATGCTGGTCGTCAGTTATTGGACCCGGGTCATCGAGGAAACTCGCCAAAGCGCTTACGGTCGCCGTCCGACGCAGTTCCGGCCTTATCGCTGCATGTTGTTTCGTCGTCTTCCATGTTTCTCCCAGCCTATCTTGCCCCGTTACCTGAAGTCCGTGGCGCAGAAGGTCGTCTGCTCACTTCGCGGGCATTACGATATGTAATTGGCGACAGATATAAATATGATCCTGCCGAGGTGAGACATTCTGTCAATCGCCCCGAAAGGACGACCTACACCACCAGCAGTTGCCTCAGCATGACTCTATGCGGGGCCATTCGGATGAGTCTGATGGCGTGACCAAGGGTTCACGCTAGCATCGTGTCAGCTTCAATCCAACCCCCTCAATCTCGGCGCCATTCCGATTATCCGTTGCGAGAAAGTCGGCTTCGCGCCCAAGTCAGCGTGAGTACAGGTTGTCCTCTCAGTTTCAATCCCCACAGAGTCCTCGATGGACGGCGACGAGCGCGGGTTATGTAAGCAGTATTCATTTTCGTCGTCGCGCCAAGTCATCCTCGACTCCTTGTTTCCTCTCACCACGTCCTTCTCTTCTCCCCGTCCTTCACCTGGCCATAACCCCTCATCTGTAATGGGCGACTCCGACGTACCGAGATTTGGACGGCGCGTCAGGGTTTCCGTGGATGTACGAAGGGTTGGGTATGGACTCTCCCTTCGACACTCTCATGTGGGCATCATCCAGAGTCTGGACCATGGTGCGTGTTCTATTCACTTACCGCCCACCTGCCCTCGCGACAGCATTCAGGATTTGCACATGCTCCGGCGCCCCTCTTGTTGTCGCTGGCAGTCGTCCTCACCTTCGCTCGCGGCCTTGAACTTTACTCCTGGTCTTGAACTTTGCTCGTGGTCTTGAACTTTACTCTCGGTCTCTCGATTTTTGCTTGCGGTCTTGGTCCTCGCTCGCGATCTTGGTCCCGCTCGCGCTCCTCTCTGGTCCTGGCTCTCTGTCCCCTGGCTCACTGGGTTCCCTGGTCTTATCTCGGTCTCCGTCTGGTCCACCTGCTTTGTTGGCATCCCAGGTAACCCTCTCTCACCTGTCATCCCTCTCCATATATCCCGTAGCAGCCCCCATATACTCTGTAGTTATCAAATGAAAATATCATGATTTTCTTCCTTCTACATCAGGATAAGATCGCAATAAGCACGATTTAAGCCAGCAACCCGCCGAGCGATTCTTGATGAGCTTAGTAAGATTATTGGATTGAATCCAAAGAACCTCAGCTTCGGGCCCAAGGGAATTCGTTGAGCGTGATATCCGCTTGACATTTTTGGATTCCATCCATCGGCACACCAACTTCAAACTCAGGGGCGTGATATCGGAATGAAGCTGAGGGATCGCCTGGTGGTGTATCTAACTGCTCAGGAGACTCAACGCTCAACACGTATCTCTTTACTCATGCGATTACCCCTCCCC